>CAIGRQ010041990.1:0-11569 GCA_903798375.1 Fraxinus sp. D2006-0159
AAATTTCTTTTTTTTTTTTTTTGTAAAATATTGGTCAACTAACGGTCAAATGGACATTTTTCATTCATTTGAACTTCAACTACATATTTATGAAAGGCTGGGAATCTTCGCTGATACAAATTCAACGTTGGTGTAAAGTTTATAAAAATTAAAAAGATTAGGGACCGCTATTGTAATTTTCCCTTTCAATAATTCAAAATTACCTTCCATCTTTTTGCACTTTAAATTCAGGTGTTGTACTATCAATTCAATTTGTGTTCGTGTAATGTCATGATGCTCGACTAGTTATATAGACGATAGGATAATGATGAAGCATATAGATGTTTTAATGTTAATCTCCATATTTTAACTTTTTTTTTTTTTATTGGAATGATTGTTAGGTTTTCAATAATTTTCAATTAATTGGTGAATAGTTGAATTGATTTGTTATTTATATTTACATTTGGGAGAAAATATAAGAATTCTAACATGTAGTAACAATCATTATAAAGTCTTATAAGGGATAGAAATTTACCGCTATACTTTGCATGATCTTGAGATTTAATACATCTAGTTCGTAACTTCATAAAAATATAGTAAGATCGTATTTAAGGATACTTTTAATATTACTCTAAAATTGTTAAATAAAATATGAACAATGTTCGTCAAGTTTAAATAAATCTTATAAAAAATTGTGAGTTTATATTAAAATGAAAGAATGTAGAGGGATTCAAAGTCCCAATTATTTTCATTAATCGAGTTTCATAAATGTACATTCGATTTTTCAGGTCAAATAGCAATAGATCATCTTGTGTCGAACTTTGAATGCAAGAAACCTAAAAAGAAAGAAGAAAACAATATAATTTTGAAAAGAAAAATTAAAAACTAGAATAAATCAAATTCGAATTAAAGCTAAAATTAAAAGAAACTAACTAAATAAACTACAGTTCCCGATGACGTCATCAAAAACTTGTTGCGCTAAAATTTTCCTAGTATACGACATTTGTAGCCAAATAATAAAGTGTGAGTAGATAATCATTATCATGATGACTAAGTTTCAAGTTTAGATAGATGGAACAGAAATAAGCACAATAAAAATAGCAAGAAATCATAATGGTTGAACCAGAACAGCTTGTTCAATCAACTGTGATTGATGAGAACTACATGCAAGTTGGAGAATTTATGGCCTCACTAATGGTGCAAAGCAGTCAAGAATTGCGTACCCAACATACGGGTTCAACTCCGACCTAATGTCATCTCATTATTATTCCAACAGTTAGGCCTTCATCGGATATAGATTAATTCTCTATGCCTGGTTACTTCACTTTCAATTTTATGAAAAGTCCAATAAAAATCCACGTAGGCATATTTCTCTCTTCCTGAAGTTGTATAGTAACTTCACCTACCAGGGTGTTAATGATGAGGCTATATACACAGACATTCCGAAATAGAGCAAGAGAATAGTTAGAATCACACATCGTCGGCGATATTACTACATGAAACTATGTAGTTCAGAAATTAACTACCAATACCATTCACCAGGTAAACTTGCTATTAGAAACGGGATGAGATTATTCGGCACAATATGAACTATTGATCGCAAATAACAAGAACACAAGAAACAAGAATTTAATTTAGCAGAGGAATTAGAGATTTTATTCAACTATAATAGAGAGAGAAATTATAACAATGTTGTGTTTCTACACAATTTCAACTCACAATAATAATGACGTAAAACATATTCTAACTATGAAGAGTAGCCAACTATATGTAAGGATACATGTCAAATCCTAATAATAGCCTTAAAGATGGAAATGTCAAAAAATTCGTGGAATAAACAAAACAAGGAAAACCCGGATGATAGCGACTCTTGAGCGCCGGCGCGTTGCTTGAGCGCCCGAAGAGCGACAACTCGCTGTTGAAAATTCTATCTCGTTGCTCGAGCATCCAATTAGTGGTAGTCTAGCTCCGACAATCCCTTTTTTTCTTCCATGGACCTCATTTAGACGTTTTGAAGGCCCAATCCACAAAACCACGCAAACTCTAGATGAATTTGGGTCAAAAACCATACAATATCTACCTTGACACAAATTTCACTACAACGAACGAATCTCCAAAATCTCTCCACCGGGAGGAAAAACTCAATTGTAAGGAATGAATTAAACTCTTCAATAAGAATCAAACTAACTTCTCCAACAAACCAAAAATTCTCCACTTCTTACACAATATCCAACTAGGATAAGTGAATTCAAGCATTGCTCCATAAAATTACTTTGAGTTCCCAAAAAATACAAATCATTTAAAATATACCAAACATGGCTAAAACACACTCTAAAACAGAATCAACTCTACTAGATACTTTTATAGAAATCCCTTTGCTAGACTCAACACCTTAAAATTCACTTAAAGCATACGCAACAAAATCAGCTTCCCCGTACCTTTCTCCAATGGGTCTGTCTCTAGCAATTGAATACGATGACACAGTATGTGATTGTTGCAAAGCGGCATTACCCATACCCTCTAAACTCGATTGAATTGTATTCTTCAACACGGACCCCAAACTAAGTCCCAACGGTACCATACCAAATGGAGTATCCACCATGGTACTAAACTTTTGCTGATTAATTTACAACAATTCTGTAAGACCTTCCAAGATGTATAACTGAAACCTTTTTCACCCGTCCGATACAACTCGAACACCTTCGCAAACTTTTAAAGCTCCACCTCTACCTCCACCTCCACCATTGAACTCGTACCTTTTTGAATCAAGAGTAGCCAACTAGATGAGATTTTTCTTCAAATCTAGAATTTGTCGAACGTGATCAAGTGTCTAAAATTTCTCATCCAATAGCTTAAGACTGACTCTACCAATATCAACTACTTGACAAAGTGTGTTGTTTCCCATTACCATGACACCTTCGAAACTGTTTCATATGTTGAAAACAAATCTTAATTGTGACATGTATGAAAATCACGAACTAAATTTAGAATCCAATCCTAGTCATGATTGGAGTCACCGTCAGTAATAGCTCAAGATATCTCCATCACATAAATAGTTCTCTGCAATATCGACTTCAGCTGAAGTATCTGATTGCATTCCCTTCTAATTTGCATCCAACTTACCTTTATTCTACGACTTGTTAGAATCCTTTTTGATGTGTCACTTCTTCTAATTTGTTGCTCTTGACCACGACACCTTTCGAAACAATTTCATATATTGAAAACAAATCTTGATTGTGATGTTGGGAATTTACTTAACATACACAATAGAAAATAAATTATTTTACAATTCTCATCACGGATCTACTTTGTGTTTAGATAGAAACTGTATTTAGAATAATACATTTAATGAATTCTGCAAACTCCATTACTGATTCTCGAACACGAACAATCACGAACTGCAATCCGCAGTTGTCCAATGAAAATTCACAAAGGGAACAAGAAAGAAAGAATGAGGTTTTCTCTTTTCCTGTGTGCTAGTAAGATAATAAATTGTATTATGTTTTTCTTTTTCTGAACCTCTAATGACTTATTAATATTAGTCTAAGTGAGCTTGACCCTTCTCTTAAACTTAATGTCGTCCAATATTTGATTAATCCAATTAATTAAACTTGATCAATGAATTAATTAATCTAATTAATTAGTTCGGGCTTATTAACAAACAACCCAATTAATTAATTGTACAACACTTGTTAATTAATTAATTGGTGAATCTCATTCTTGTGGTTCTCCTTTTGTGTGTAACCTATCAGGTTTCCAATCACGATACCTAACGACTTGAATTATTATTTTGATCTAATAAAAAATTGATAAATTAAAATACTCCTATTTTAATTTATTACCAATTCATATCCGTCATCCCAAATTGACATCTAGCAATATGTTAGGACAATACATGTAACAAGAAATATCATGTGGTATGACAAAACCAAGCTTGTTCGTTTACTGTGAAACTATAATCCCTTTGTCAATATAATCTGATCAATTATGAGATATGGATATGTGTCAATCTCAATTATCGATCATATACTATTTTGACTTATGAGTAAGCTTGGCCAAGGATTTCATTATTAGCTTAGCTGAATGAAATGTAAATCATAATCTCTTATTATCTAAGAATAACGAATCATCTATTAATCATTCACAGCCTTCATATGATTATTGACATACCCAAACGATGCCATATTAGCGACTCTTGACAAAAAAACATCAAATATCACCAAAGTATGACTGTCCTCATATAAAGCACTATGATGATCTCAAGTCAAAGGACCAATTCCACTACCGAACGAGATTAACCACTAACACTCAGATAGTTATTCATGTGAAATCTCCCCAGCAGGTCTCCAATATTTTGTTCTATAACAAAACATTCATGTATTCATTTAAGTGTCACAACATTTTTGCTTGTGAGATGAGCTACTTACTTCATAAGTAAGAAATGCCACACCTGATGGTCTATCCGTAATAACGATATCCGTATCTCGTTATTACTTATGACCACTTACGATTTAAGATTCAGTCATATTATAATTTGTACCTCACAATCACAACTCCATGTGATTAACAAATTACAAAGACTTGAATCTACGGATTCTATTATTTAATTTATTAGAATATTAATTCAATTAAATAATAGATATTGTCATAAATATGCATCAATTATATATTAAAAGTGTTTATGTCCAAAGTTGATTAGACTTAGGGCATAATACTTACATGTGACATATGAAAACAGAAGCTGAATCCATAATCCAATCCTCGTCAAGATCAGAGTCGCCGTAAAAAATAGCCAAGACATCTCCATCACTCAAATAGGCCTCTGCGACATTGGCTTCACTTGAAGTATCTGATTGTATTCCCTTCTAATTAGCACTGAACTTATCTTTATTCTGCAACTTGTTACAATTATTTTTTTATTTGTCTTTTCTACTTGCATTAAAAATAAACTTGACTATTGAAATTAGAATTCGAACTGCCCCTTCCATGACCACCATGAACAACAATGTCTTCCATGACGAGTGTGTTTTTACCCACGAGTTTTATACAAATCTAACTTAATAATTGGCCAAATTTTATGATTATAGTACTTTTTTATGTGTTTGCTAGTGTTGTTTTAAAGGTATGGTGAGGTGGTGTAAAAGAGATGTTGAAGTTTACAAACAAGCCAAAATCAATAAAATAAGTAGCAAAATAGTGCCTAGGCGCCATACCTCTAGCACCCAAGATCCGGAAAAGAGAAAAAAATACAGTAATCAAGCGCCCAGGTGCTATGTTGACCGAGAAAGCATAATTTGTTTGCAGAGATGCATCGCCTAGCACTTAGGCATTTCTTGGAGTTTCATCGTAGCACATAGGCGCTACTTCCTAGTGCTTAGGCGCTAAGACACAAATTTTAGGGTTATACTATTTTGGGCCGCAAAAAGCCCAGAAAAACTCTAAATTTGGAGAGAATGTGTAGGGAGTATAAATAGAAGAAATGAGAAAAATTTAAGGGTTCCACACATTGAGAAACAAATATAGAACGAGAATTCGAAGACCAAAATTCAAAGGAGGAAATCATCAAGGAATTCAAGTTTGAAGCATTAATTCGAAGATGAAGAAGATCTTGGTGCAAGATTAAATTTCTACATCTTTATTCAAAGAATCCGGTTATGTATTCAAAGAAAATTTCTTTTGTTTATTTTTACATTATGAGTAACTAATTTTCATATTAGGGCAAACAATGTAGTCGACTTGTGATCATTTATTCTTCTATTCAAGATTTCTGCGATTTATTCATGCATGTGTTGGTTTTACTATGAGTTTAATACATTGAATTCATTTATCACTAATTTGATGATTATGTGAGTCTCTTATGAATCGATATGTGAGTTTGAGATTTGGACTATATAGTAAAATTCGATAAATTAGTATAACGTGTAGGATACATATATTAATTATTGCGGTCATAATATGAATTCTTAGTACTAGTGTTTCATTTAACTAAGGTTGATTCACATAGAGATATGTAATTGAATTAGTTAAATAGACTAAATGAGAACTCGAGAAGGGTAAATTGAATACAATAGAGTAATTTAATCGACCACTACATTAGGTTATGAATCTTGAATTAAGAATTAAGGTGATTAATATATGAAATTGTTGTTCCATGATATTTATCCTATATTTGAATCTTCAATCAATCGTTGTTTGCAAAATTTTTATATTTTCAAGTAGTTAAAAGTAGTTAGAAATAAAATAATCACAACTATCATAATTCTTTACTTGTTTTTATCAAATAGGAGTTAGAAAATTAGATTAAGTCCTGACGTACAGTCCTTTTGGGAACGATATCCGGACTCAAAGGTCCAATATATTACTTATTACGATATCGTACACTTGTGATATTAAACATGCTATAAGTTTTCAGCGCCATTGCTGAGGACTATTTACTTTTTGTATTTGTTTATTTTATTTTTAAATGTTATTTGATTTTTTATTTTCTTTTATTTACAAAAAAAAAGTGTTCGTTGTATGCTCCGTACCCAGGCGACGATCTTGAACCATTTGACTCGAAGATAGAACGTACTTTTAAGACGAAAATGGAAGAAACACAAACAAAAACATCAACATCATATGCCCGACGATCAAAATATTCATATTCTTATTCAGCCAATTGGACAAGTGGCCGCAATAGTAGTTGCGCCACTGAATCAGCAACAGAGCGGGGGAAAATAAATGAAGAAAACTTGCCAGTTTCAATGTTCTTAACCCCCATAGCCACGCATGTGCACTCTAGTAATGTGTATCCGGATTTTGGGGTAAATAATTTTCAGATAAGGGCAGAGTAGATCAATTTGATGAGCAACACTCCAATTCTACGGGCAACCTCATGGAAATTCGAACACACATAGCTCTAGATTTCTTAGAAATTGTCAGAACTTCCATGCTCCGTGGGTTAATGAAGATGTTATTAAGTTGCGATTATTTCCATATTCACTAAGAGATGCTGTGTTGGAGTGGTTAGACGCCGAACCTCATGGAAGCATTACTACATGGGAAAAACTAACCAGAAAATTCTGCAACAAATTCTTCCCACCAATGAAAGTAACTAAAATCAAATTAAAAATTCAAACTTTCCAACAGAAAGATGGAGAGAGCTATTACGAGGCATGGAAAAGATTCAAAAATCTGATGTGAAAAGGTCCAAATCATAGAATCACAATAGGTAATCAAGTATAGTACTTCTACATCGGACTCTCACCACTATCAAAATCTCATGTTGATTCCTCTGCTAGTGGATCAATCAAAGGAAAATCGGTACAACAAACCATGGATTTATTTTAGTTAATTGTCACTACACATTCAATATTTTCATCAGAAAGAGTGTTACCACTGAGAGCATCTAGGATGTATGAATTAGATAGCACAGCATCTACCAACAAGCATATAGAAGCTTTGACAATGCAATTAGAACTATTAGTGAAATTGCAAACGAGAGAAACACATGAAGCTGTGGAGCTAACCATTTTGATAGGAAATTGTATGTCTATGGAAGTTTGGGAAAGATGTTCAATTAGTATATGCAGAAGATAGACGAGGTGTTCACAAATTGACACAACTTTTCAGAATTAGTAGGCATCGATCAAGAAGTTGGGGACACAAATTGGCCAAATAGCTCATCAACTTGCAGAACGCCTACAAGGGACATTGCCATGCAATACAATGATAAATCCAAAGGAGCAAGTTCAATCTATTACAACTAGGAGCGGAGTACAATTGCCAGAGATACACGTGAATAGGCTAGACAGAAAAGACAAAGAGATAAAAGTTGAAGAGGCTCATGAAGAAGAAAAAAACTGCACCAGTTGAAAAAGAGGAGAAAGACATAAAAGAAGAATCTATAGTAAGAGCACCAAGCCCCATCAAAGTTTATGTGCCGCCAATTCCCTTTCCTCAACGGTTGCAGAAAAAGAAGTTAGACAAGCAATTTGCCAAATTTGTGGAGATTTTTAATAAATTGTACATAAACATCCATTTTTCAGATGCAAAAGCACAAATGCCGAGCATACAAAATTTCTTAAAGAAATCATGTCCAACAAGATGAAGCTGAAAGAACATGAGACCATTGCAACCAATGCAGTTCAATTCTCTTAAAAAAGTTACCTCCTAAGCTAAAGTAACCAAGGAGTTTTACTATAATGTGCACCATTGGTTCTAATTATTTTGAGCATTCTTTATGTGATTTAGGTACTAGTGTTAACTTCATGCCACTCTCCGTTTACAGGTCTGCTGGACTATGAGAAGCTAAACCTACAACAATCCCATTGCAACTGGCTGATAGGTCTATCAAAAGATTAAAGAGAATTATTGAAGATATGCTAGTCAAAGTTGATAAGTTCGTCTTTCCGGCAGATTTCATTATCTTGAACATGGAAGAGAATTCAAATATTTCTCTAATTTTGGGAAGACCTTTCTTGGCTACTGGGAGAGCACTTATTGATGTATATGACGAAAAAATGATTCTTCAAGTGGATGATGAGCAGCTAATATTCAACGTGTTTAAGGAAACACCCATTAACTTTAGATACTTGTTGCCAAGTGGACGTTTTAGATGAGCTTGTGGCTGATGAATTTGATATAAAACTTCTAGCAATTCTATGTGAGGCAGACAGTGCACCATCAAAGGCAACAAATGCAGAGAGAACAAAATGTACTATACATTTGGCTGAACAACCAATTAGGAAGAGACATTGGTAATATGAGTCTCCTGGTTCCAATCCCACACCACTCGTACCTTTAGTGGAAAAGGCTCTAACTCTTTAGGTAAAACCCATACCATCCCATCTCCGTTATGCATATTTGGGAAAATCTACAATACTTCACTTGATCATTGCAAATGATATAATAGAGGAGGAGGAAGATAAGGTATTGGAGAATACTGCAATTGGATAGACCATAGTCGATATTTGTGGAATCAGTCATACTCTTTGTATGCACAAAATCATAATGTAGGACGAGTCTAAGCCTTCCATGGAAAGCCAGCGCAGATTACATCCAACATTAAAAGAAGTAGTGAGAAAAAAGTGCTGAAATTGCTCAATATAAGAATTATCTACCCCATTTCAGACAGTTCTTAGGTGAGTCTAGTACATGTGGTACCTAAGAAGGGTAGAATTACAGTAGAGAAGAACGAGAACAATGAGTTAATACCAACACGGTTAGTAACGGGATGGATAGTGTGTATAGATTACAGGAAGCTAAATAATGCCACTAGAAAAGATAACTTCCCATTGCCCTTCATTGATCAGATGTTGGAAATGTTAGCAGATCATTCTCATTACTTTTTTCTAGATAGATATTTAGGGTACGATCAGATAACCATTGCTCTAGAAGACTAGGAAAAAACAACCTTCATATGTTCCTATGATACTTTTACCTCTAGAATAATGCATTTTGGTCTGTGCAACGCACCTACGACCTTTCAGTGATGCATGATGGAAATATTCTCTGACATGGAGGAAAAGTACATCGACGTATTCATGGATGACTTTTCAGTATTTGGAGATTCATTTGATGATTGCTTGGAACATTTATCGCTTGTATTACGAAGGTGTAAAGAGAAGAATCTAGTGCTCAATAGGGAGAAGTGCCACTTTATGGTGAGAGGGGATATTGCTAGGTTATTGGATTTCTTCACAGTGTATTGAAGTCGACAAAACAAAGATACATGTGATTGAAAAATTATAGCCACCTACCTCAGTTAAAGGGATTAGAAGCTTTTTGGGGCATGCAGGGCTTTACAGATAATTCATCTAGGACTTCTCAAAGAGTACAAAACCTTTATGCAATCACTGGAGAAGGATGTGCCATTTATCTTTTCTGATGAGTGTTTAAATGTCTTTAACACTTTGAAGGAAAAGTAAGCACATGCACTTGTTATAGTGGTACCGGATTGAGAACTACTTTTCGACCTCATGTGTAATGCCAGTGATTTCGCAGTGGGAGCAGTGCTAGGTCAACAAAAGGGAAGGTCTTGCATGTCATCTACTATGCAGTAGAACTTTGACAGATGCTTAGATCAACTATGCAACAACTGAAAAGGAAATGCTACCAGTGGTGTTTGCCTTTGACAAATTTCTTTCTTATCTATTTGGTTTAAAGGTGATAGTTTTTACAGACAATGCAACTTTAAAGTATTTATTCAAGAAGAAAGATGCTAAACCCAGGTTGATTCGGTGGGTTCTGTTACTACAAGAGTGTGACATTGAAATTCGTGTTAAGAAGGTGACAGAAAACTTGGTAGCGGATCACTTATCGAAGCTAGAGTAGTTGAAAGAGTTAGATGATGTGGATATCAATAAAAAAATTCTTGATGAACAATTATTGTAGTTGGAAAAGGCTCCTTGGTACGCAGATATTGTTAACTACTTAGCAAGTGGGTATGTGGATCCAGATTTCACCTATCAGTAAAAGAAGAAACTTCTCCATATAGTAAAATTCTATTATTGGGATGATCCAAATTTATACAGAAGAGAGGCAGACCAGATTATCAAGAGATGTGTGCTAGAAGATGAGATGAAACCAATCCTTTAAAGGGTTTATGCGTTAGCTTATAGAAGACACTTTGGCTCAACTAAAATAGCAACGAATGTGCTTCAAAGTGGTTTCTTTTGGCCAACATCATTTAAGGAGTGCCACAGTTTCTGTAGATCTTGTGAAAAGTGTCAAAGAATAGGTAACATATCGGCCCGTCACGAGACGCCACTAAACAACATTTTGGAGGTGGAACTATTTGATGTATGGGAAATGAATTTTATGGGACTTTTTCTGTCGTTCTATAATAATCTATATATCCTAGTGGCAGTAGACTACGTCTCCAAATGGGTGGAAGCCAAAGCATTTCCCACCAATGATGCAAGGGTGGTTGTTGATGTTATAAGAAAACATATTTCCAACCGCTATAGATCACCAAGAGCCATTATAAGTTACGGTGGAACTCACTTCCACAATCGATAATTCCAGGTGGTGCTTCATCAATATAGAGTACAACATCGCATCGCCACACCCTATCACCCTCAGACAAGTATACAAGCTGAAACTTCTAACAGACGGCTGAATAGAATTCTATAACTCACGATGAATGCATCTCGAAAAGATTGGTCCAAAAAATTGGACGATGCATTGTGGGCCTATTGCACTGCTTACAAGACTCCGATTGGAATGTCTCCATAACAAATAGTATTCAGAAAAGCTTGCCACCTACCAGTTAAGTTTGAGCACAAAGCATACTGGGCAATGAAGAAGTTGAACATGGACTTAGAAAAGGCTGGAGAAATAAGAATACTACAGCTTCACGAATTGGAAGATTTCAAAAGGGAAGCTTATGAAAATGCATCCATCTAAAAGAAAAAACGAAGCAGTGGCATGACAAGAATATTCAACAACAAATTTTCACAATGGGGGATCAAGTACTCTTGTACAATTCCAAACTTAAACTGTTCTCGAAAAAATTGAAGTCAAGATGGTCTAGACCTTTCACAGTATCTCAAGTGTTTCCCTACGGTACAGTTGAATTACACTATCCAACAAAGGGAAATTTCAAGGT
>CAIGRQ010042084.1:0-22012 GCA_903798375.1 Fraxinus sp. D2006-0159
TGTTAGCCTGAATATCAGCATACTTTGTTCGCCACCATAGATTTCCATCTCCACCAAGATACATGGTAGTTCTTGTAACCTTTCTCGCTTCGTCTTGGATTAAAATCGCAAAAAAGTATTGTTCCATATCGAACAAGAAGTTCTTAACTTCTTTTGCATCACTTGCCCCTCCGTAAGTACACTATTTTGAAATTCTGAGCCTATGAATAGGCTCTTGTACGGTGGCTTACACATTGCCAACTGCACATTGAAGCACTAGTAATTGAGTTCTCAACGCTTCCATCTCATCCCGCAGATCAGGTATGATAGCAACAATTTCAGTCATTACTGCTTTAGCCTTTTGGCTTTCATCCAGCTGGATGTGTAATTCTTGAATTTTCGTCTCTCCCACCTCGACTTTTTCCTCGAGGCCCTCAACGGCATAGCACAACCTCGTAGTTGTCACTTCAAACGCATTCAAGCGCTGTTTCGTATTCCTCTTTTGAACATCTACCACCTCAGTGGTGTTCAAGAAATTTGGATCCATAGCTTTCTCATCGAGGGTCTTGGGCCATATCTCTGATACCAACTTTCACGAGTTGCCTTTCTTCGTAGCACAGAAAGGGACACTGTACGGCAGTAGTCTGCTCCGCTAGACTACCTTCCGCCTTCTCTCGATCGTTTTGGGACGAAAGAAAATTTGATTACAATTTGTAGAAAGCTTGCAACATAAAATTGAAATGCATTTAATGTAAATTGATCATTGATTGCTTGAAAGCTAGAAATTATAATAGACGAAAGTAAAAAATTACAATGATTAGTGCAGAGGACGAACACTAGAAAGGTTGAAAGATGTTTGAAAGACTAATACCCCTATAATAGCATTCAGAACAAACACTCAAGTGATGAGAGTAGACGTTTAAAGTCCGTAGAATTATACTAAAATTTTCTAATTTCTAGCTATTTTACAACGGAAAGGAAATTACAACTCAATCTTGAACTAATATTTACAATGTGCGATCGAAGTTGGGAAAACTGCGACTGCGATAGAATCACGGGGTTTAAGTAAAACCGCAGTTCGTGACACTATGGTTGTAAACTTGTAATTAGTTCTTTATTTTCTTTTCTTTTATTTTTGTTTTATTTAAATAAGAGGGTATATTTGTCATTTCATAACTTTTATTGAAAAAATTGATGAAAATGATGATTTCTACAATAAAATGTATAAATATGGGTGAAAATGTAAAAAAAATGAAAGTTGGGAATGTTTTGCACAATGAACATTAAACCATAAGAACGTTTTGTGCCATAACCCTTTATTTAATTATGGATTTTTATTTTTATTTTTGTAATAAATTATTATCCTAAGAAATTGAGGGGCATTATAAAGCTACTTTACAAATGCTAACCCATACCTACAAAGCATATTACACCATAGACTAATTCAAAAAGAATAAATAGAACTGTAATGTATACATACATACGACATTAACTAGAACAAAAAATAGGGGGGAGGAACGAGCCGAGCTCAGCTCTTGTCCACAAACTAAGTTCAATTATGTCATTTGACCTGTGAGCCTCATAGTCGAGTCGAGCCTACCCAAACTCTCCATGACACAACTGCTTTTTTTTTTTTTATTATTAAAAGAAATTACTAAAATGAGCCAGTTAGCGAAAAAGGGTCTTTGGCTCCTCTAGAAATAAATCTGAGCCGTCCATGGGCTGGGTTGGGAATAGTCAAGCCCACGAGTGGCTCGACATGACTTACTAACCCTAATGAGATGACATGGCGCGAGATGAGACATGATACATTTTTGCCAGTAATTATTTACCTGAAATCTTCCAAACTTATTGCAACAACAAATTTGATTTTTATGAACAAACTTTGTTGAAATAAAATAAAGAAAATTGTAATATGGTATCTTGTGAAGATTTTCTAAATTTTGGGCCTTAACAAATTCTCAATGTGACCATTGAATAAAGTAGTACACAACCACGAGCCACCATGTGGTCATGGCCAGAACCTTGGTTTGTTCATCTTTATGGTGGAACCCAATTAAATAAAGGGTTTAGACATTAAATTTAGAGAGTGGTCCAAACATAAATGCAATAATTCAATCTAGATCAAAATTGTTTCCTGTATTAGAACCCACAGACAATGGTCCTACGTTAAATCACTTTACATAAGCATAGGATTTCTTCACAAGGTAGGAAGGCTATTCTTTTTCTCTTTCTGGTAACAATGAACTGAGGATGAGGTAGGCTTTAGAGGCTTTCGTAGACGTATTAAATAAAATGAATCGAGTCGATCATTGCTATCAATTAGGTTCACCATTTTTTTCGACCAATAGTGTATTTAGGTGCGAGAATATAAGATGTGATCAACAATATTGTATGTGCACCGAGCGTCTATGAAAGAACAATAAGAGAGAGATATAACTATGAGTGTGTAAAATTATATCACCTTCAAAATGGCACTAAGGTTGAGTTTTTATAAGAGGTGGAATGGTTACCGTGGATGAAGAGTAAACTGACAAGTTGACTTGATATGATGTATGTTACAAAAATGTCACATCAATCAATTAAAGAAGATCTCGTACGGAGGATCAAGGGACGTGACTCCATGTGCTTGAAGCTTCTCCGCTTCAATTTGGTGCTACAACGTGTCGTTTAGCCTCATCCCGGTCATGACGAGTTTGCCTTCTACTTGGGGGGTTCGACAAAGTGCAATAGCCCAAGTAGGTTAGTGATAGGGAGTGATGGCCTGAGTTCGTTTGTAACGTGGCTGTCACATGGTCGATTCTTGAAATCGCGTTGGATGTGGCGTAAAAAATAATAATAATAAGGCCCCCAACAATCTTGGGATTTTTTTATTTTTCATTTTTATTTGCACTTGATTATATAAATCATTTCAATCCTCATTTATTGTATGAGACCTTAAGATATGAAGATATTGAACTATTTTTGAGCATCCACCAATGGAATTGAATGGTAAATGTTTGAGCCGTTCAAATTTGTGACAGAGGCAACACTGTGGTACGTCAGACTTTATCACAGTGATATGAAGGATAACGGTCACCTTTTAATGCACAAGGATACAATTTAATTTGTTCATTATTAATTTTTTTTTATTAATTTATGAGTTCTATTCTGATTAGGATTTTTATTAAAATAGATATATATTGTAAAGATCGTTTCATTTTAAAAGTTTAGTTATATTTTTGTTTAAAAAAATGAGTTAAAAGGATTTATTATGAGGTTATTTATGAATAGTAATGAAATCTTTGAAAATTGTTTTTTGATTATCCACTCAATCATTAACTCGTGCACGAATATGCATTTGTAATCCAGTGTTTATGATTTTGCGGTATTGGAGATTGGTCTATGCCGTTAACAATGAATCAAGGAGGAGAAGTCAAAGGCCATGATGCCAGTGGTACATAATATTTTATGCACAATTAGAATTTTCCTAATACAAATCTGCCAACAACTTGAGGCTTTGGCTCAACAAGTGGCCGGATTAATTGCCTATCAACAACAGATAGTAGGGACGAGAGGCACGAGGTGGGGTTAGTCATGGGCATGACTGTGTAGACAAGGTTGTCGTTGGGGAACTTGGTGATGGAGAATGGACAGAGGGACATGCATAGGTTATGGGATAGGTAGAGTGATAATCGTGAAGGATGGCTATTTAAATTGTTGTATGAATATTTAAATGGAGTTCGACTTTGATCTTTTATGGAACTAATTCAAATGAAGAATATGATGGTCCGCTAATTTTTAACGAGGAGCTCAGTGTCGAAATTCTTTCGAAACAATTTGAGTTTGAAATTGATCGAATTGATGGTGTTGTTCATGGTCATATATTGCTCCATGTGCAGTAGTCCGCAAATCACAATCAACAACAGATAGTAGGGACGAGAGGCACGAGGTGGGGTTAGTCATGGGCATGACTGTGTAGACAAGGTTGTCGTTGGGGAACTTGGTGATGGAGAATGGACAGAGGGACATGCATCGGTTATGGGACGGGTAGAGTGATAATCGTGAAGGATGACTATTTAAATTGTTGTATGAATATTTAAATGGAGTTCGACTTTGATCTTTTATTTAACTAATTCAAATGAAGAATATGATGGTTCGGTAATTTTTAACGAGGAGCTTAGTGTCGAAATTCTTTCGAAACAATTTGAGTTTGAAATTGATCGAATTGATGGTGTTGTTCATGGTCATATATTGCTCCATATGCAGTAGTCCGCAAATCACACAGGAGAGATAAACCGCACTAGGCAGACCCGGTGCGACGAGTCGACCGAGGAAATGTTGACAGGGAATTCAAACCCGTGACATTTGATCTCCGCGTTCACCTGCTCCATCAACTCGACTACCTCCAAAGGGGTAATTGATGCACATATTTGATCAACCAAAGTCGATGACCAACAAGAAGTTGCTTAAGCCGTCAAATTTTGGAAATTAGGAATATTTATTTTTTATTAGATCAGAAATAAATATTAATCCCTAAAAGGGAACTAGAATCATTTTGATAATAATTATATTTGTAAGTTGACAAAAATTTGCTTTTTGGAGAAGTTTTAACATTATTTTTGCTTGTAGACTTGTCTAATAAATTCGACTAATAATTTGGTCCAAGATTTGAGGACGAGTATTCTTCAACCCAAAAAAGAAGGATGTACGAGGATGCGTTTAATGAAATATTTCATTGTTAATAAATTAGTCTTTAATAATTTTAGGAGTTTTCTCGATTTCAACAAATATTTATATTTTTAAAGTTGGGTATGATTTTTTTTTTTAAGAAAAAAAAAATAGTTCGACTTTTATTGTAAGTGGGAGTTGGCGCGCTCCTCTTCATTCCATTTTTGAAGGGAAATCGAACCGATTATATTTAAAATTTATAAAAATAAAATATGAAACTACTCGTCAGATTGAGAAATAATAGGATGAAACTACTCGTCAGATTTTTTTTATTTTCTTAAAATTATTTAGATTTAAATATTGATTACCTATTAGGTTTTGCTGTAAAGAAAGAAGAAGAAGAAGAAGCAGCGTATGAAAAATAAAATTTTGACTTTAGATAATTTCAAGGTTGTTAAAATATCTGGTGCATATTTGTGCAATACATGACCAACAAAAAGAGAAATTAGAGAGAAGCAAATCAACTATTGATTCTTAAAGACAGTATAAGAATAAGATTGAAATCGATTGATTCTCGATGCATGGTTCCAAAATCGATGTATTTAATAAAGAAACCGGACCTGAATCTATCGATTCTATCCGATTTGAAAAAATGCCCACCCCTAATTGTTTATGGATATTAATAAAATCTTTGAAGACCGTTCTTCAATTATCTACTCAATTAGTTAATTCGTGCACAAATATGCATTTGTAAATGGAATTTAATTTTTTATTCATACAATTCAAAAAAAAAATCATAAATATTATTCACTTATCCATCCGATTTATTTATATTTAAATTATATATAAACACTTTTCAAACGCGCTTAGAAGCTGACGTGTAAACGCACTTGTAACAACGGTCAATTTGACTGACCTCCACGTAGTACTAACGGGATATCATCATCGAATTTTAAGAGCGGACACGATCAATCAAAGGTGCAGAATTATTCCTTGCTTGGTTAGGTAGGAAGGAAATGTAAGGGCCCCACACTCCACCACCACATCACACCACCGCCCTACACTTCCCATCACTACTGTAGGGTCAACCTAAAAGTTGGACACGTTTTGTTTCGTCCCGATCCTTCCCGGCGGTCCTTCCATATCGGCCCACCACCCACCACTACATCTAACGGCGTCCCTCCGCCACCAATTGATGGTCTTCTTTTTTGATTAAATAAATAGTAGTTGCTTTCTGTTTCATTTTTTACTATACTTTGGCCTTTTCATCTAAATTCATAGAGATTTAACTATTTTTATGTGCCTAATGCACACATTTTTAGAATTATTTTATAAAGCTAATTGAAAATTCATTAAATATTTTATATTACTAGATTTAATAGCATTTTCTCTAATTTTTTTTTTTTTTTTTATACTTTGGAAATTTACGTTGTTTTACTATTAGAAAATTTAAACAATATTATCATCATGTTATTACTTATTAGTATGCAAAAAATTGGCATAAAAAGTTTATACTTTATAGCTTAGATTTATTTTGAAAAAAAAGATGAAGTATTTCTATTATTGTAATAAAGTTTAGGAGATTTATTTGTAATTTACTTTGATTGAAAAGAAGATAAATGCGATTTTGAAATATCTTAACTGAAAAAAGTCATTCTATATAAGAACAAGTTAAGTCATCTTTTACTGTCATTATTTGGTCAAAATAATGTTTTGAATAGTGATATTTTAAGAGAATAATTGTTTAAAAAAAAAAAAGAGTTTTTGATTTGTGTGCAGAGTATTTTATTGTATAGATGTGTAGTTGAAAATGAATATATGTAAAAAAAAAATTTCTAATAATGATTGTCAAGAGTGAATTGCCTAAATATGCAATGAACTTTAAGCCATACTTCTCAAGGGTCATTGAACTTTAAAAATCACTCAAGTGATCACTAAACTTTGCAAAATATTTTTACGAGGTCGTTGAACTTTAAAAATCACCATATTCATTACTAAACTTTGCAAAATGTTTCTACGGGATCATTAAATTTTGCAAAATATTTTCTAAGAGATCACTGAATTAGTGACTCCTGGAAAACTTTTTGCAAAATTCAGTGATAAATAAGGTGATTTTTAAAGTTTAGTGATCTCGTAGAAATCTTTTTGCAAAGTTCAGTAATGATTTGAGTGATTTAGAAAGTTCGATGACCTCTTAGAAGCATGTCATAAAGTTCAATGACTATTTGGACAATTTATTCAACCGTCAAAGGTTACTATTTTTCATTTCGTTCGTGTCACCAAGGCTCCAATTTATTATTATCCTCCACGGGCACTAGGACCAAAAATGTGACAACTCACATAAAAATGACAAATAAATAAATTAATTAGTTAATAGGTGATTATATTGTCATCACGATTTTTATTTGATACACCAAATTTTAATTGTAGTTACGTTTCTCAATCTTTACTCATTGCAATAATTACTTTCTTAATTTTTTTCTATCGAATTCTTATCTTCAACCTTCCATTAATTACCTCATATTCCTTGATGATGATTTATATCAAAATATTTTGTTTTATGTTTTAAAATGAGGGAAAAAAAAGAATTTTGCACTTTTTGATGAAAAAATAATTTATTTTACGTCACTTCGACGGACTTTTGGACATAAAACTGTTATCAAATACAAAATATATTAATTAATGGAAAGTTTAAGCATAAGAATGTCTTGAAAAATAATTAGGGACATAATTATTATAATGAGCAAATATTAAGAACTTTAATTATAATTAAAATGTGGTGTAAGAAATAAAGACTCTGCTGTGAACATAATTATTCTTAATTAATAATAAACTCTAGATTAGGATAATCTAACTTCCCGCTCTCCTTAATTCTTTAGTGTAATCTTAATCACCCCTAATTTTTAAAAGGATTAGTACTCTGCAATATTTATTTGCTAGAAACTCATTTTCTTTCTTCTTCTTTTTTTTTTTTTTCAAAATTGTAAATTCTTGACAGTATAATTTCTCAGACCCTGTTCGTTTCTTCTTCAATGATTCAAAATACATTAATAAGCGTCAATTGTGTAGAACCGTGCTTCAATTGAGTGCTCATAATACTTGAATAAATACTTATTGTTGAAGAAATTTCTCTCCAATATTGCAAGCTTACAGGAATTCTGTCAAGAAATTGTAGTTAAGAAAAATAGACAATGTCTAGATTCAAAAGTTTTATTATTCACGTTGACTAAGCCAAAAAAAAAAATCATTTATATGCAATTTTGTTTTGTTTTTGTTCTAAAAATAATAATATATACCTAGACAACGTTATTTAGGGCATGTTCGGTTGAGATTAAAATTGAAAAACTAGTCGTTATTGTTGACTTCTATTAGACGAGCGAGACCCAATAACGGTTATATTTTCAATTTTAATTGGATTTTAATCCCTACCAAACAGAGCCTTAATTGTGTATGAAATTCGTTTGAGATAAGTTTTGAACTTGGTTGTCCATTGAGTAAATATCAACATCACATAGATTGAAAGATTTCAACTTACAAGTCATCCATATATGCAATCGAATGCATTGGACATGTATAATAATTTAAGATCCTATTTGAAGATATAATTTTTAAAACAAAAATTTCTTAGTATCATTCAATGTTGAACTAGCATGTAGGCAAGATCATATTTTTTTTCAATCGAAGTGTTAACAAGTGAACAATTTCATTTTTTTTTTTTTTTATTAGACATACCTTATTTTGATATTTTGTTAAACTATCAATTTTCTTTGTCCCGATTAGTTAGAAATTGTTGTTTTCAAAAGGATCGATACAGTTCTCCCTTCAAAAAAATAAATAAATTATAATCTAACCCTTGTTTGTGCCACATTAAAATTTTCATTTTCATTATTCTACTCATTTTCAACCACACATTATTCAATAAAATAATATTTTTTATCACATTAAATATTTTTTTTTTTCAACAACACATTCTTCATCAATCTACTATTCCAAAATACATTCTTTCAAAATAATATTCATCAAACACACTAAATATCCAGTTTTTTTTTTATATAGGAATAAGATATATATGTATATAGTTTATATATTGCCTTCAACATATAATTGTGGGATGAACCAACAAAAATAAATATTTAATTTAACATAAAAAATCATCCCACCCACACCCCTCTCTTACACATAAAGCACATAGAACATTCCACATATACATTCTCAAACATTTCTTTCACTGCTTTTTTAAACCACTTGCAAGAAAGCAAGAATTTTTTCTCTTCTGAAAATACCATTGCCCTTCTTCATCTTGATCCTTCTTCATCCATGGATACTGCTAAATGGCCTCAGGTATTGAGATCCATAACTCTTTTTTGATGATCCCTTGTTTTTTCTGTTTTTCAGCTTTCTTCTTTATATCATATATATGCTTTTCTAAAAGTTGATTTTTAAAAAAAAAAAAAATAAATAAATTTATAAAGCTTGTTTTCTATTTATGTACTTTCTCTTTTGCTTTTGTTGTAGACTGAAAAAAGATTATATATTTGTTAATCTACTTATTTCTTCTTCACTTTTCTTGTTTTCCTTCTGTCCTGATCTTAAAAAAGTGTAAAGCACCTGACTGTTTGTTTGTTTGTTTCTCTACTGTATGTATATGCTTTGCTCTGAAATTATGGGAGTTGGTTTTCTTAATTTGTTTGTTCTTGATATGGTTTCTTTATGCAAATTTTCATACTTTAAGATTTTCTTTTGGGTTTTTTAAGGATATAGTGATGAAACCAATGGAAGAAATAGTCACAAATACATGTCCAAAACCCTCTTTGGAAAGGAAAATCAGGTCTCAGAAAGAACAAGTTGTAAATTGTCCAAGGTGCAATTCAACCAATACAAAGTTTTGCTATTACAACAATTACAGTCTCTCACAGCCAAGGTATTTTTGCAAGACATGCAGAAGATATTGGACTGAAGGTGGATCTTTAAGAAATATTCCTGTTGGAGGGGGTTCAAGAAAGAACAGAAGATCATCAAACACTGCTAGTTCTTCTTCTTCTTCTCCTTCAGTTTCGTCGAAAAAAGTTCCTGATCTAGTTTTACAAAACCATAAAGTTCATGGTAACCAAGAACTCAACTTGGAATATTCGACCCAGAATGATTTCAAGGCTATAAATGAACTGATTCAAGTTCCCAACTTTGATATTAATGGGAACAAGGAATTAAACAATCCTCCTTCTTCTTCACCTTCATCTCACCTTTCAGCTATGGAACTCTTGACTGGAATTTCAACATCAAATGGCTTAAATTCCTTCGTTCCAATGCTAATTACCGAGCCAAATACAGTTTACTCATCCAGCTTTTCTTTCTTGCCTGATCATCATCAACCCTCTTTGAACTTTTCTTTGAATGGAAACATTGGAACTAGTACTGCTTATGGGAGTTTCCATGGAGTACAAGAGACAAATGGGAAAGTTCGTTTTCCATTTGAAGATTTGAAGCAGGTCTCAAGCACCACCAATAATACAACTGATCATGCTGAGCTGAATAGAGATCAACATGGAGATTCAACTGGATACTGGAATGGAATGATAGGAGGAGGATCATGGTAAAGAAAAACGAAAAAAATCAACTGAAGTATACAATTATCCAGGAATTGTTTTTATTCTTGTTTTTTTCCATGGGTTTTTCTTTTAGTGCTTTGATGTGGGGCTACTTTGTTTGGATTTTGCAAAATCCTGCTAACTCATACAGTACAAGGGTTTCTTTCCTCTCTTTTTCACTTATCTACGATGTCTGATCAAGATGGGTGTTTGAAGTTTGTTTAGGTTTTGGCTTCTCTTTAAGGTACTATTTGGGATACTGTGTAGTGATAGAAGACAAGATGATGATCATTGCCCAGATTTTTGATGGGCAAACCCAGCCATAATAATTTGTATAATCAGTATCCGGAGATTGAACAACATAGCCTATTTCTTGTGCTTACTATGAGCTAGTATTTGTTTTCAATACAAGACGATGTCTTCAGGAGGCAAGTACATCGGAAGGAGATGAAGGAGCTATGGTATTGATTTCCGGGTTTGTTTGAAAATTATACTGATTCTGGTTCTGGTTCTAGTTCTAGTTCTAGTTCTACATGCACATAAAACACGTCTAGTAAGTATAGTTTAGTATACTATCTAGCTTACCTTACCAGAAGGTGTATTTGGGACAGCTCTTACCTAATCCGGCTTGTGTATTCAAATTAACCGCTTGAAGACCAATTCAATGACTATTGGAAAAGATTTAACTAATCTCTCACTGTGAAGGCTAATTCAACTGAATCACATTACCATATTTACATAATGAATTTACAAAGTCTTTTCCTTGGTTATTTTCAATAAGGTGATGATTAGGTCCCCCATGCCATGCCCATTCATGTTTCTCTCTCTTTATATTGAGAAAGACCTGACAAACTCTACTGATTTTAGTCATTCTAGGGTCCCACAAACATTCCCCTAGGCTAGTGCGCTCAAGAATTATTTCCACCCCCACCCCACTTAGAGGCTAGAGCATCTTGTGGCGTAAAATAGAAATTTAGCCCCTGTTTGAGCTAAAATTATTGTAGAATGAAAAATATAGTCGTTATTGAGACTCATATAAGAGATAAAAAATTTAAATTTAAATGTTAATGTGATGGATAACAGTCACATTTTTCCATTTTAATAAGATAATAATGTAGATCAAACTGGGCCTTAAGAGTCCTGTTCACCACCATTTAGAAAAAAAAAATGGATTTTAAATAGTGATATTTAGAAGAATATGTAGTTAAAAAGTAGGATTTTTTTTTTATAGATATAGAATATTTTATTGTATGAATATATGGTTGCAAATGATCATGTAGCAAACTATAAAATAAAGTAATAAATGTCAAACATGCGCTAAATCTATAAAATGATCGAAAACCTCTCCAATTGAGGAATGCAAAAGGGATCCAAATTATATTTTTCTACAAAAAAATATAATCCACAAGTGGCAAAATGTGAATTTATATTTTTCGGGACGTAAATCAGAATGCAAATGTAATTTTAAAGATACTATTTACACTCGATTTTACATCATGGAGATGCTCATTTTCTAAAATCCATCTAGATCTAAACCCCAATATTTGTTTATGCACATGATTTCCTGTTCTTTGCTGTAAACCACTGAGTGCATTGTGCTTAATTACAGGGCCATACATATCGCACCACCATTATATAAAATGTCTATTTTGGTGGCCAAATTTAGGTTTTGCAGTGAGAAATGTAATATTATATGCATTATTCATTTTATGACTCTTTAAAAATCGAAATTGACAACACTTTGAACATTTAGTGGGTCTTAGACAAGAACGGATCCATGATCAAATTACAGGTCAGACTAATATGTACAAAAAAAAAAACAAAAAAAAAAAAATATTACTCGTGATTTATTTTTTATTTTTTATTTTTTATTTTTTTACATAATCTTTTTCATTTTTTACCTAAAAAAATTCAGTGGGAAGGGGACGACACCCGACCCCTCCCACCCTAGTCTTAGAGAGGAATAGAGTAGGTGAATGAACCAATTTACATTCGATGTATCATGATTTGATTGATTTGAGATCCAAAATATTACGAGAATTTGTCATATTACGTGTACATATAGTATCGTTCCAACTAAACTATATTTTTCAGGTGCTTGATTTAGATGGAAAATAGAAGCTAGAAAACTGAAAATGGAAAGCTAATTATTGGTTTGTGGAAGTTATATGTTTGAATATAAAATCCTTAATAAAATAAAGAAGTAATGGTGGGTGGAGCTGGCTGGTAGGAGGTTTTAGGTTTAGAGAGGGAGTCACTTAAAGTGGTGTCGACTTTTAAGTTTTACACACTCAGATACAATATTAAGGAAAAGTTTATGGTATTATCATAATGTGAAGTAACGAGCACTCTCTTATCACTATTTAATTGACATGTACGATAAATAATTGAGATCCACACACTTTTCAATAAAGAATATGCAAGCTTGTTAATTAAATCGTGACAAAAATTGCTGAGTTTCATATCTCAGAAGTTCTAGATATTTTCTCTAACATTAAAACCGCATCATCTAAAAGTTTAAATTATCGAAACTGATGCATATTTATTTATTTGAATAGTGTGCCAATAGCCAAGCCAAGCCAATACCATACCCATGTACCATATCCTTTTTAGTAAAAAATAGGATTGAGTTCCCTAAACCTTTAAATTGGTGTGTAGTTATATAGTCACAACCTTCAAAAGCAATGTTCTTGAACTCTACCTATTTAAATACCTTCTCTCTCTTCATGTCACCCAACCTATGTAATAGGCTTTTATTTGAGTAAGTATACAAAGATGAAAGTAGCTCCCACTAGGTAATAAAACTTGAACATGGATTTGTTTCATCGACTAGACCTTTCATGGATCTAGAACAAGGACCAGAACGAATAGGAAATGTGAACTACTTTCATTTCGGGATTTGAATTGGATCTCCACATGATAAATGCTGTCAATAGACATTTAAATCGCAAGTAAATTTCACACGACTCAAAGCCAGAGGAAAACACTGTCAATCCTCTTAACATCAAATTTTAAGTTACGTAAAAGTCGCTTGTGATTTTAACGTTCACGTTAAAAATACAAGTTCTATTATGCAAGGATCAAAATTTATGAATTCAAATAGGTAAGGGGCTTAGAACTCATTTTTTAAAACTAAAGGACCAAAACCACCTAGCTGAAAGGTTGAAAAGACCCAGCCCCATTTTTCATTCTTTTTATGATTTATTGTCCATATAATTTTGGCTCCTAAACAGTAGAGCGGTTGACTCTTATGTCACGAGTCTTCATTTCTAATCCATTTATAGGACTTATCTTAATCATCAAGTCTATATAGTTTGTCGTTTCTGAGCTAAACTGGTAACTGTGAGTAACATTGAACGACAATGCAACTGCACTTCATGTGCACCAACTAACCATTACCAGATTTGTTATTCACCATGCTCCCTGCCATCATATTCTGTTCTAACTTCTAAGGTTAGATTTCACACTTCAGTACTAGTACCAGATTCAGTTGCAAAATACGTCTAGCCCACAGCCTGCTCATGTACTTCTCAAACTATTAGTGGATGTCCATAATTCTTGATAAAAAAAAATAAAAATTCCTTGATTGTATCTTCTCCATCTGCTTGAAGATAAAATGAGAATGTTTAGCAGTCAAATTTACTTTTAAGTTACTTATTTTGTCAATCATGGTTTTTTAAAGGATGAACTTAAAAGCAAACTCAAATGTGTTTTTTTAGGCAGCATCAGATGCTTTCTATAAGAAACCACCTTTAAGGTGCTTAAGAACATCCAAACATGTTCTAAGTCAGCTAGTTGAATAACTGCATGCCAATAAACAAAATAGATATAAACATCCAGTTCCAGTGTTTATAGATAAATAGCTACTCTTTAAGTTTCTGAATATTGTATACAATAGGAAACAAGAAATTTTTTGTAGCTTATGCATATTTATCAAATTTGACTTTTACAAGGGAGGTTCATACAAAAACTATTCGGCGTTACCATAAAGATGTAAATATTGTAGATGAGGCTAAAACTGCACTGGAATATCTAATGGATCTCAGATCATTGATCGGCATTGATTCCAAAAATACGAACTTTATGCATATGTGGGAACTTGGCAACAACCAGAATGAAAACTGCTAACGTGTTGAAGAAGAGCATAGGGTGTTGATAGTCTGTTGTATGTGAGGCTATCAAATACCTGCCAAAAGAAACCAGGATGAGCAAGATATAAGATTATTGTCTTAGAAAATATTCTTTGACACGATTAGTCAAGCCTTCGGAAGCAAAGTAAACAAAGGAATTTCCTCTTCATTTAGTCGGAAAAGTGACACTTCCAACTTGAGAAGTCAAAACACTCCCATTAAAAATGACGTTTCTTTGAATAAAGCCGGTCCCCAAAGGGCTGTCCACCACCCAAAAAATGGAAAAACGAATGAAGTATCTAGGTATGCGTACAAGTATAAGGCAAATATATAGTAAAGCCCTCGAGAAAATACTCCAGACCAGTGAGAAATGAAAATATATGAACATCAAAATAAAAAAAAAAAATTGCCATAAAGCTAAGTGGCAGAAGTGGAGGCATTATACAGAGTAAAATAAATTCATCTACAAGGAATTGGACAGTCACTACCTCAACTCCAAAACAAACTGTCATACCAAAAATGTATTTCATTTCAGTATTTAACTCCCCTGAAATAGTTTGTCTTAGGGGTTACAAAAGAGAATGTTAGGCATAGCCTAGAGGTGCATATGAGCCAAACAGTTGGCTGTTTATACTCTGATACGTCATACAAGTTTTGAATTTGAGCTCAAAGTAATGGGCTCCCCTACCCATGTGGCACGACAAGATTGCTTAATGTGGGTTTAAAGTCAAATTACCAAAAATTGCACTAATGGTGTCCCCATATGCAAATATGATTGCAAGCTTCCTTTCCAAAATATATTGTGCTTATATTATATACTTGACTTGCCAGCCCGTGTGTGGGAGGCTGCCTCGGGAACTGTCAAGAACTTGGGAGCTGGATGAACCGTCCGACATATGTGATATACCTCTTCCTTGATTGGGTCTTACCTCGTTCTTCCATTCCCTCCACGAGAAAGACACGTGGAGGATGTATAACACGTATGACGGACTGCCCGTCTGACCCCCAGGTTCCCAACAGTCCCCAGGACAGCCTCCCACTCATATAAGCCGGCAAGTAAAGATATATAATATAAACACATGCCCTGTTTGTTTTGGACTAAAATTAGATTTTAATCTAAGTCAAAGTCAAACAATCAATATTAACCACATCTTTCATGGGTTCTACAACTTTTCAACCACACATTTCAAAAACTTCTATCGCATTCTATTAAAAATCTAATTTTAATCCCCCACCAAACACATATACTATACTTTGGGAATGAAGCTTGCAATCATACCAGCATATAAGACACCTTTAGTACACTTTCCAGTAATTTAACTTTGAATCTGCATTATGCAATCTTACCGCACCACGAGTAGGGCAGTTCACGGAGCCCATGACTCGATGTATAACAGACCACTTATCTAGCCCCCAGGTTTTCAGCAATCCTCGGGACAGCCTCCCACATACATGAGCAGACAAGTCAAGATATATAAGTACAATATAAACTTGAAATCATATTTGCATATAGGGACACCATTAGTGTACATTCTGGTAATTTGACTTTAAACTCGCATCTTTGCGCTATTTCATCATTGCATTCTCCTCGACGTCAATGGGTACGAGAATTCTCCACAATTGCGGGCAGCATCCCCTTGATAGACGGGCGTTCATAGTGCCCCCTGCACCTTTTCCTGCATTAACTTGTCCATGCCCCCTTTGACACCAACTTTCACCTTCTACCCTACATTGATTCCTCAGTTGGACGGCTTCTCTGTCCGTAGCGCATATCGAAGCATTCAACATAAATGCCTCTACTTTTAATTTTTTTTTTTTTTTGCAATGCTTTAACACGCTCTAAGAAACAACATTTGTGTAGTAGGCAAAATTGCGTAACACATGCACCTACTTCCATAAAGCTTTCCACCATCAATTCCATTTACTTGCAACCCGCTTTAACACACATCTCGTGGCTTCATACAATCTTTGGTGATCCCAAAATTGTTTCCACAGGAACACGCGCTATTAGTCTCCTGCAACCAACGTAGCGTTCGGAGTAGACCCGCTCTGATACCACGTGTCACGGACTTAGTTTTGTTTCAACCGATAAAATAGAACCGTACAGCCTAACGTTTCATAATTTCCGTCCCCACAAGAAAACGTTAAGCCGTTGACATCCCAGAAAAATTTAAACTTAGGTTAAATTATGGCAACTTTGAGTAGGATATAAAGTAGGAAATTATATTGAAAGGAACAAACACATAAGTTTGGGAGAATCTCCTTGTATTAATAAAATGATTTTTTTTTTACAATCTTTCAAGATTTATCTCATTTCACTCCTTGACATTTACAAATAAGTTAAAACACATATATTTATAAACAAAGTCTTGAAAGATGGTTGAAATCAAGGGCATAGATTTAATGGATCCAATAACTAATAGTTCACAAGTTGCAAGTTACTTTCATATAAGTGATAGTCAAATTGTTTTTTGCTTCTTTACAAGTTATAAATGACTTTACAACTCTATGTAAGTTGACATCCTAGTATTCAAGTTGAACTTTGCTTCTTCCTTTAAGCAAGTTGAAGTCAAATTGAACTTTATTTCTTCTTGTTAAGCAAAGTTGCACAAGTTGACACCAACTTGCGTCCAAAACCAACGGCTACAGTACACGGTATTTAATCTTTCAAAACGATGATTAACTTAAGAAAAATCTGGATACCATGTCTGCACAGCCTGTCCACATTTTTCTTACCTCCTGACGCAAGCAGTTTGTCCTGGCAAAATGCCATGTCTGCGCTAATTTTCCTAGTCTGGACGAATCAGTCGTGACCTAGGAGGACATAAGTTACTCCTCCACCGAATTAGGCGACACCCTCGTCGCCATGTAATGCCGAAACTTGGACTTAAATTGCCATAGATCTACTTCATTCTCCCACTTTGTAGTGTAGCATTCCCGAATCACACCACGCCTCAAATTATTCCACTTGGGCACAAATACCCTCTGCCCATTGGTATCCAACAACTTGTTTTCAATCCAAAATCGCTGAGTCTTGACCTCTTGGGCAGCCTGAATCAAATTTCTTACCATCGGTCATGTTTCATCCCTTGGTTAATCGACTTCACCCGTTGCATGACTGATTGCTGCCAATTTCACCTTCTAGCTAAGTGCATTTGCCACCACTTTAGCATTTTCGAATTTATATTCAAACATTATCAAATTCCACAAAAAGTGCTGCCATCGAAAAATAGCAAATCGGGAACCCAACAATTAATGACGCTATACCTATAGGCAATGCACAATCGCTGTCATTTCTTTCTCTAGCACCGTGTATCTTGGCTCAGTATCATTCAACTTCCGACTCTCAAAGGCAATAGGGTGGCCTTCTTGCATAAGCATAACCCCAATGGCGAAGTCCGAAGCATCCGTCTATACTTCAAAATTTTCCTCAAAACTTTTGTCGAAATCTGGCAACGTCAACACCGATTCCATCGTAACCCTAGCCTGCAAAACATCAAAAGCTCTTTTGACACTTCACCGGCCAATTTAAGTCTAAATTTCAGCATTACACGACGACGATGGCGTCGCCTAATTTAGTGGGGCAATGACTTACGTTTCCCTGGTCTTGGCCGATACGTCCAGGCAGCGATCGAAAAAATTAGCGTAGCTATGGTGCTTCAAAAGGATGGAACTGCATGCGACAAGGGACGCAGGCAGAAAAATGCAGCTGGCCGTGCAGGTAAGGAAACCAAATTTTTCTAAGTCAAAAATCACCGTTTTAAAGTATTAAAAACTGTAGATTGCAACTTCTGATTTTATATGCAAGTAGATGCTAACTTATGCAGTTGCATGAAGATAAGAAGCAAAATACAACTTACTTAAAGGAAAAAACAAAGTTCAACTTGAATACTACTCCATAAAGGGACATGTCAATTTGCATAGAGTTGTAAAGTAACTTACAACTTGCAAAAAAACAAAAATCAATTTGCCTACCACTTACATGAATTTTACTTGCAACTTGCAAATAATTATAACAATTGGATCTATTTAATCTTGTCCATTGATTTTAATTTGCCGTGCAAGACTTCGTCTATAAATAAACGTTAGCTCATTTGTAAATGTCAATGAGTGGAATGAGATAAATCTTGAGAGATTGTAAAGTTTCCCTTTCATTAATACGAGGAGATTCTCCCAAACATAATTTGCTTTCAATATTATTTTCCTACTTTATATCCTCTGCTTAAAGTTGAAACAATTTAACTCGAAATGTTAAATTTTTGTGGGAAGTCAAATGCTTACTCAACGTTTTCTCGTGGGGACAAGAATTGTGAAACGTTAAGGTCGCACGGTTCTAGTTTGACGTTTGAAACAAAACTAAGTCCATTAAATCAAGCTCAGTTAAATTTCTTAATGAGATAATCCTAGAAGAGATTAACAAGTTAAATGCAAGTCAAGCTCAACTAGGCTTGCACCCTTTTCTACAAATATTCTTATTTTTAGCTTATCAAACCAACCTTCATAAATTTCACAAACTCCAAAATACGTTCAACTCAGTTTCGTAGCTACGCCTACCCGAGCCTCAAAAGAAATATTTGTGGTGAACTTAACCCAAGCATCAAGTAGCTTGATTCAGTTCCCAAGCTGAGAAGGGTCACCTAGTCTCTTCCTCAATCATATGCTCAGAAGAAACCCAAAGAATACCACATTATAAGATTTTATTGATCATCGCCAATTATAAAAGTATCTTCCAATTAGTAACATTAATTTAACATCATATTGCACATTTTGACGGATGTTGCACAAAGGATACCATATATTAGCCATGGTCCATTTTTTTTTTCAGTAGCAGTTCATTAATTATAGCAGAATTGCGAAAATAATTACATAGAAATAAAGCTTCAAATTAGTTACACATCCTTTTATGCACTGATTTTCAAAATTCAGATGAATCACGTTGCTACATGTAAAAGGTTAAAAATGTTGAATAAAAAGGTTATTTCATCTAAGTTCATTATCAAGTAATTAAATTTTGAGTCCAAGTATCAGAATTTATTTTGTAATGCTAGCTCAGTACTTTTCAGAATCAGTTTCAAGGAATTGCGAATATTTAGCAGTTTAGTACAAAGCTTATCATATCCAATGACAAAAAATCGGTTATCTACTGCAGATACCACTAGTTCACAAGTTATGCACGCCGGATGGTACTGAGATGTTCTACATTAAGAGTTAGAATCATTTGCACAAAAAAATAATAATAATAAATAAATAAGATTTCAATGCATATAACATAAAAAAATTTGCTGAGTTCTGTATAACTTCTCAAATTTCCAAAATGAGGGGCTTCAAATGTATGTAATAAATAGAAATAGACAGGAAACACTATCATATTTAGAGACTGCTAACTAGAACAAGAAATAGACAGCTTACATTATCATGTCCCAGAGGAAAATATAACTTCCATTTGAACAGTGGAGAGCTTAGATGCCAACAGTTTTTTTTTTTATATTGAGACATCAAATATGTATACAAATCAAATCTCAAAGCATTATGAGCCATGGTGGAGGTTCACATTCAAAGTCTCAACCAGCTATGTGACAAGGCAATGAAGGAACATGCATGGAATATATGATAAGTATTTCAAAATTTGCCCCTTTGTTTGTATACATTCATCCATCAGCTAACAGAATATCAATGCTGAATACTGACTATATTATATTCTCAACCTCTATGGAGCAAAAGCATTGATGATATGATCCTTGAGCATTATGGCAACGACAAAATACATGCTAGAAATGAATAGACTAAATGTCAGTACCTATATGTATAAAGGCAAAGTCACACAAGAACTGGTTCAAACCCCAATATCTTTATAGATTTCAATGGTACTTTACGAGACCAAAGTTGTAGGACTGACAAATATACACCACAACTCAAACAAGAATTAGTTGTTGAAAAGAATCAAAATAAATATCTTACAGCACAACAGGGACCACAGTCAAGAATTTCCTATTGCGAGTGAGCTGCTTGCCATTTTCTATTTGTTCCCACCAAGTCAACCTATTGTAGACACCCTGGTCTTCCGCAAATGGTGTTCCCTTCTTCCAGTGAAAGAACTGATATGTAACCTGAATGTAAACCAGAAAATGCACCATAAATTGCATAAAATTTATGCAGGTTCTAGCATGAAAAGAAAAAACAAAAACAGAGAGACCGCTAAAATTGAAAATTCCCAAGAAATTGCTTAAGAACTAATTTAGCTTCTTCATCTTTCAACATGGAATTTAGTTTCTTATAAAGAAGTGACATATACCATGACATAGTACTTATTATAGTTTTCATTATTATATTCTATCCATAAACTAATTTAGCTTATGAGCTAATTTAGCTTCTAGTGAAGATTTTAAATCTTGTTATTCATTCATCTTTCAACACAGAACATAGTTGCCTTGCCTATATAAACGGGACATATACCAAGACATGGTACTTATTATAGTTTCGTTATAATATCCTATCCATAAATATTCAATCAACAGAACTTTTTCTACCTTAAGCGAAATGCCACAAAATCACGAGGTATACCATTCCTATAGTCTTCACCATAGAAGCCCCTCTGCCATCATATAATTTGGCGTCACTACTGAATTCCACAGGGTATTCGTGTAGTTCCACTAGTAATCATAGATGACTAGAGCCAAAATAAACGTGCTAAATTATACCTTCAATATACATAAAGTTGAAACGTCAATTATTGAATAAATAATTTTCTTACTTTATTTTCAGAAAGCAAAAAAAAAAGAAAAGAATATGATAATTCAAACATCTCCGCAAGGACATAAACGAATACATTTGTATTGCGTTAGAAGGAAAATAATAATAAACATCGATTAATTAATGAATAAATTTAAAACATACGACGAAATGAGAGAGGTGGACAACGGTCCAGGCCATGCCGGGAGAACAACCGAAAACAGAGAGCACCACCAGCCACGAGAAGAACAGTATTAGGATGTAGATAGTCCATACGCCGGGGTACGTGAACCACTCCGTGTTCCGATTCAGATCCGTAGGCGGCACCGCCTGCACATACAAATTTGCCATCTGAAATTTGATCCTTGTAATTCAACTGTCTTATTTTTCCTGAAAAGTTATCAATCAAAACTGTTTAACGCTGAGAAGAGTAGTTGGAATTTGATTCATACGCAGAAAAGCAAAAGCACAATTTTGGGAATACGACTAGGGTGGGTTGAATAAGGGATTTGATCATTCAAAGGCTTCGATTGTTTTCTGTGGGACCCGCGAGTATTTTATATTTTTATTAGTCTTTCTTAGTCGGTTCAAAATTTTAATTGGATTATTAGCTACATTTTTCCATTCAATTTTAATCACATATTTTTCAATAAAAAAATATTTTTTATCATATCAATAAAATCTCATTCTTTTTTAACTATATATTTTCTATCACATCAACCAAAAAATATATGGGTTAATTTCACAAATGGTCACTGAAGTTACATGAAAATTTCAAAACGGTCACTGAAGTTTCAAAGTTTCAGAAACGGTCACTGAAGTTTGAAATTTCTTTCACAAACGGTCACTGAATTTTCAGATTTTTTGGGCAAGTTTGAGGCAATTTTTCGGCAACTTCCGACCACCAAAATCGTCGATTTCGGATACCGTTGGAAAGCC
>CAIGRQ010042180.1:0-15160 GCA_903798375.1 Fraxinus sp. D2006-0159
TTATTGTTACACCACAAATAAAAAAAATAAAAAAAAATCTATTTTCTTTCTTTCTTTTTCCTTAGGCAAACATAAACAATCTTTTCTTTCTTCTTCTTTCGCAGTTAAGAAATCAAATGCAGAGAGATTAATGGCCTTTAAATACATACAAATAACTGATTTAATAGGGATCCGAAATCAGACAAATCTAATTACAATTAAACATTAATCAGTGCATTTTTTTATGAAGAGATGAAAGGCTCAATTACAGAGATCACGTCATGGATATCCAAAATCAGATCAGATCACGTCATCAGCATTCTTACAATCCGGAACATAATAAGAACTGAGATCGAAAATTGATTTGGAAAACACAAAGATCTAACCTAGAGAGATCAATGTTCACTTCATTGTATTTGCCAACCCACAATAAATACAGCAGAAACCCACAATGAAAATTGATATTTTCGTAATCAAAATCTTGATGTCTAATCAAATGATTTAACCAAATAGGACTGAAAGGGTCGCGGAAAAAGATGATAAATAATGGGAGGATGTGTACACCACATCTTCTTTTAATTTTTAATTTTTATTGTATTAGGATATAATGGTAAAAACCAAATAGGACTGAAAGGGTCGAGGAAAAAGATGATAAATAATGGGAGGATGTGTACACCACATTTTCTTTTAATTTTTAATTTTTATTGTATTAGGATATAATGGTAAATTTATTGGGGGTGTATTTATTGAAATTATATTTTAATTGTAGTGTGATTATAATGTGATGTAGTAATTAAATTTTGTGGTGGTAATATAATTATCCTTCTATTAATTGAAAAATTCAATATTAGACCAACACTCAACAAAAGCCTACATTGTGGAGTGAAAATGTTGAGGCTTCTCGATAATTAATTAGCCTACCCGTAATTAGAGGCGCAAAGATGGATTAAATTATCTGGACTTATTAGGGCTGTTTGACAGTTTTTCCCCCTCTTGTAAAAGAGTTCCCTTTAAAAGTTCTTCTAAAAAAAATAAAAAAATGATAATAATAATTCAAATATGTTCAAAAATAACAATTTGAGATTAGAAACACTTTTTTACTCTTCAAATGAACTTCCAAATGGGCCCTTTGATTACTTGTCATATATTTTGAGTTAACATTCCATGTTCAATCACTTAATCAGTTATTATGAAGTGACTTGTATATCTTTACTTAATAGGTTAAATAAAAGAATAAAGTCTACACCAAATTTGACAGCTCCCTTTCAATAGAGGGCTTGCTTTTTTGTTGAAAGCGACCCCCCTATGCCTATTGCGAGGAAATGTGTACAAGAATCTTTATTCTTAAATAAATGACATATATTTAACAACTCAACACAATTCATATACTATGAAACTCATAACTGCAAAGACCAGTCCAGCTGTCCGTAATCGAGAGCAGCATGCTCGACATGATCTGGCTAAAAAAAGGACTCTCCCTGTCGGCATTCTCATTCAGGCCTTTTAAATATTTCCCTTTAACAAATCAACTAAAAAAATTTGAAAAATTATTGAACTCAATGGGCCAACTCGCATACACCTCTACTGACAAGCAACAATCTTGAGAGTCAAGTGTATGCCAGACTTCACGCGTGACTTCTCCACAAGTGAACAAGCCCAAAGTCTGTACCCTAGGCAACTCAACACCCACCATCATGATTTATGCTTTTGAAAAAACTTGTATATTTCCACAGTCCCGCCGTGAGTAGCGGAGATGATTTTGATTTTTGACAGGTGATTGTGTTTTCTTGTCAAATCTCCACCGTCAAATATTGGTCAAAATTGGGTCCCAATCCCGTCATCCTTGGCCAAACTGCAGGATAATTGGAAAGTGGGATTTTCAGAGTCCAGTTTCTTACCATTCCTATTAGTCTATAAATAGCATTTGCAACTGGTTCTTTGTTGCAATAGGTCTAAGCACGCATAAGTGATATAAGCTCCCATTATCATCACCATGGCTTCACATCAAGGTTTGAATAGTTTGGGGATTTTTGTTCTTGCTCTAGTCTTTTGCATGCAAGCCGTACAAGGTTAGTGAATTTCTTTGTTTCAAGAATTACGACACACATTTGCGTTTTTTTGTTTTCGACTCACATTTTTTTTACCATTAGAAAATATTATGTTGAGAAACTCTATGTCATGTGTTGTTGATTCAAAATTTCGAATAACAGTATACATGTCGTTTTAGCCTTTATTGACCCTTCCTTCCTTGAATCCACGTGCTTTGACATTTAAAGCTCAGCCGTCACATTATTTGAGCTCAACCTTTTTATAGCTCGTCATATTGACCTTGGCTACCTACTTAGTCGACCTTTGGTTCATGAGCCCTTAGATGGCCATGACATGGTCAATTCACCAGGAAATTGGGTTTTCTTCTGCTTTCTTCTCGGATTTCAGTGAGAATCCCCCAAATCCCCGGGTTTTTTTCCCCACTCACGTGGCTTACTCTTTCCCTCCATTTCCCAACATTCACACGTGATACCAAACACGTGGGAAATTTTAAAACCCTGTCAAAAGGGTGTCGGTGACCCGGGCTGCCCAGCTTAATTCACTCATCAGTTATATTCGTACACCACGACGTCATTTTGATTGGCCTAAGATCTTCAACATTTCCAAGGCATAATATAAAATAAATGACTATTTTTTAAAAAAAATTATAAAATAATTGATCCCCAATCCTTAAATAAAAGCAAGTTGGTTTTAGTACGATTGAGCCACATTAATTTGGAAGAATATATTCTGAAATAGTAGATTTATGAAGATTGTGTGATTGAAAAATAATGAAAAGTTATTCATGTGATGAAAAATATTGTTTTATTGAAGAATGTGTGATTGAAAATAATAAAATAATGAAAATAAAAATTTTAATGTGTACCAAACATGAGAAAATGGTTCAAATCTCTTTTAAATCCTAGTTCTTCTCAATTGTGAATTATTATCTAGGAGATTGATGTTGATTCATAACTGTACTGTATTTGTTCTTTTCTGATAAAAAATGATATCACAGGAAAAATATCCTGCGAGAATTTGAACAAAGACTCGTGTGCCTTTGCAATATCATCTTCCGGAAAGCGCTGCGTGCTGGAGAAGCACGTGCGCAGAACCGGCGACGAAATATATTCATGCCGAACATCAGAAATTGAGGCCGAAAAACTCAAGGACTGGATTGAAACTGATAAGTGCATCAAGGCCTGTGGCTTGGATAGGAATGTGCTGGGAATTTCATCGGACTCTCTCTTGGACTCTCATTTTACCCAAAAACTCTGCTCAACACAATGCTATGGTGGCTGCCCCAACATTGTTGATCTGTACTTCAATCTTGCCGCTGGAGAAGGTAATACATATATTCCCAATTTAGGGTTTATCTGTAAACTTGATTTATCTTTTTGAAAAAACAATTATAACAATTTATTTTAATTACACATTTCATAGGACCAATAACTTTTCAACTACATANTTTAGGGTTTATCTGTAAACTTGATTTATCTTTTTGAAAAAACAATTATAACAATTTATTTTAATTACACATTTCATAGGACCAATAACTTTTCAACTACATATTTTAGTAACTTTTATTATAATCTACTGAAAATCTAATTTTAATTTCCAGCAAATAGGTACTCCAAGCATTTTCAAAAGATTTTTTAAATATGAGATGTTCTCTATTTTAAAGAGTCAACATTTAATTCGTACTCCAAGAGACTCTTTAAATTGATATTTTAATTTAGAAAGTGAGTCTCTATAATTAAGTGCATTCAAAAAGTTTCAATTTTTAATGTAGAAAGACAATAAAATAATCTAAAAAAAATAGTTAAAATAAAAGATAAATAAAAATAATAAATATTTTTTAGGAGTAGTAAAATTAAGTATTAAATATAAAGAGTTTGTTGCAATACTTTAAAATTTTAACTCTCTAAATTTATAGATGTTCTTCAAATGATGGAATATACTATTTAAAAATAGAGAGTCTCTTGAAAATGCTCTTATGGTACCACAATTCAATTTGTCGTCGCTGGCAACGAAAGTTCTCAACTTTTATTCATTTATGCACTTTTCCCCAATTGTTTTTCGTTGCACTATTATATTCAACTTTCCATTGATTAATATATCTAGTTTGTAATAACGATTTTCGTCCAAGAAGACTATTGACAGGACGTATTATTTGCCTATCATATTTTGAAAAAATAACAACAAAATATTTCTCCCTCATTTTAAAACAAATAAATAGAATATTTTGTCATAAACCATCGTCAAAGACAAAATATGTCAATTAATGGAATATCGAAGATAATAATTCGATGGAAAAAAGTTAAGGACATAAGTGTTAATGAGCAAAGATTGATATCTTTAAATGAGATTTAAATCTGGCGTAATGAATAAAAACTGTATTTTGAATATAATTACCCAAAATTTTAAACAATTAGTGCATATTTTTTTCTTTTATGAAAGTACTTATTGTCTCTTAACATTTTATTAACTATTTGGCAGGTGTATATCTTCCCAAATTATGTGATGCAAAAGGAGCAAATGCGCGTCGAGAAATGAGCGAAATCAAGAGCTCTGGTTATGTAGCACCTGGCCCAGAGTCAGCTGTCAAGCCTGTAAACTTCATGATTGCTCCAGCAATGCCTCCTTATTGATATAATTTCCTGGCACTTATGAGTTTACACTTTTCGCAGTAATATAATACTCGAATGGATTATTCTACTCGTCCTGGGCCACTATATACTTGGGAGTTTACACTTTTCCCAGTAATACTAGAATGGATTATTCTACTCGTCCTGGGCCACATAGGCCCTGGACAAATAGCCCGGTCCTGCTAGAATACACGGTGACACCGACGGATTGTTTCCGATTGTGTGTCGTAGAATACTATATGTAAGACAGATCTCCATGAGGTTCCTTGAATAAGGTGATCGATAGTCATTAGGTTTTTGTATTAATAATTATCATATCTTTTAATTAAATTTGAGTGATTATCAAATAGAGACGAGTTCTTCTCTCATGTGATATTTTATAAGGTTAATTACATAATTATTGAATATTTGGGATTTCAATTTTAAAAAATCAGGAAACACAAATATTGTAACCTTCAAAAGATGAAAATCTTCAAAAAAAAAAAATCTACATTTAATACGATTGTAAATAATTTAATCGTAGTTAATGCATGTAATTTCTTTAAATTTGTAACTTACATTGTGTTCTTGCGCGTAATTTTTTTAAAATTTTAACTTATTAATACATGCATCACCATGACCAACCACGTAACCACCATTGTCACCTACACCAAGTTATAAATAATAGTTATGAATGTATAATTAAAAGTTATGTTTGATTGTGAGGGAATTTATAAATCATTTATAGTTAATATTTTTATCTTACGATGCATTATTGATTATTCTTAACATGAGAGAGAAGTGAAATTATTCTATAATTCTTTGTCTACATAGTGAATAAAACTACTGATTCCCCAAAATAGACCCCAATAATTCACTATTTTTTAAATCCACCCATCCAAAAAATTTCAACCATCTGCCAAAGCCCAAAGGAATTTAAAACACGTATAATAGACATAAATTTAATATCGCCCAAGTGCAATCATGTGATACAATAGTCCAAAAGTTGCGTACCAGCAAAGGAGAATGGATTTGACATGTGTACATTCTTACGGCTGCCACATTATTATTGACATTGCCTTTATTTTTGAAAAATCGTGGACGAAAAAAATTGGTTTTTTTTTTTTTATAAATAAAATTGACATGGCAAACTGTACATCAAGCATGATTGAAGGGAAAATTATGATCTTACGAAATGAGCAACTGAACGGGATGTTATAAATGGGCCAACATTGTTTGGACTGGCAAAAGAGGCAATTTGATAAAGGAGCATTTAAATACACCTAAAAAAGAGTAATATCACGGATGTTGAGAGTTTTGAAGTTGGGACAATGTTTGTTCATATTGGCTTTGATATCATACAATTTAAAATTCGAGAGAAGTAACGAATGCAATATCTAGCCCCTGTTTGAGCCATATTCTCATTCTTTAACTCATTTTCAACAATATTTTTTAATAAAATAATATTTTTCATACATCAATAACTTTTCTTTCTTTTTCAACCACATATTCATCATCACATCACCAAAAAAATGCATTCCCTCCTAAAAAAATGTGCATGAAACACACACATATTGTATATTTGTACGAGCACTTCGATCATAGTTTTTTTTTTTCTTTGTGAGAATTTGGGATCAATCTTCAATTTTGGTGGAGTTGCTACATAAAAGTCTTGTTAAAAAAAAGTAAAAATCTTCAATTTTTGGATGTAGGTGCTAAGATTAGAAAGTTCGCGACTTAACAATATATTTTTGAAAGATTTGGGGATCTCTATTGCAAATTTTTTTAATTAAATTAACTAATAAAAAATAATTATTTAATTAAGCCTTGTTTGATACTTAAATTCGCTTTCAACTACAAATCTTCACATTTCATCGACTTTTATTAAAATTTATTAAAAAATTAGTTTTTTTTTTTTTTTTTTTAAAATCAAACTATGAATAAGTAAACTTATGAATAATTTATTTAAGCTTAGCAAAACATGGACTAAATTAAATTTGAAGTGAGGTGTTAAGACAAGGTGCCAAAAGTCAATTAGAACATTGGATTAAGGCATTCACACGAAGAAGCTGATCTGTATTTCGCCTGTTGCTTTCTATTGATGAGTAAAATCTCGAATAATGATGAAAATACAGATCAATTTATAAGTGTTTGAGTTACTCCTCTTAATAAGATTGACTTTTAAAATAGAACGTCAAATCTTAACATGGTATTAGAGCGTGTTAAGTTCCAACGAGCATTTCGATCATATTAAGACTCAAAAAATTGAACACGCTGATTTTAAGATTGATCTGCTCAAACGAGCCACCATCTCGTGAGGCATGTTGAGGGGTAAAATTTCACATTGAATAAAGATGAAAATATAGACTTATTTATAAAAGTTTAAATTATTTCTCTTAATAAGGTTCACATTTAAAATTAAACCAAATTTAAAACTTTCCGTTGATTGAAGCAGAAAATAGTTTGGAGCCTACTTGCACAGAGCAGCCAAATAACAATTGACAATCCTGAGGCCGAGGCGGAGGACTTTTCCTTGATCAACTCACATTCTGCCACGTTAACGGCAATGTGCTATTAGGTCAAGATTGCGTATATCCCTTGAACATGAAGCAGTAGCACACGCGTAACAACTTCTAAAATATCTAAGAAAATGTTCGATTTGGTGAGCTGTAACAAGCATCATTAATCTCCCTCTTTTGAGTTATATTTTCATTTTATTATTTGAAAAATGAATTATGCCATAGTGACATAATTCTTAATACAATAATTGATATAATATTACATGACACTTCATCATTGGATTATTTTTAACACAGTCAACTTTTTCATCCGCTATCTATCATTATATCATTTCATCCGTCAATCACTTTCTGTCAAAGTGACATAACCTTGAACAATTTCAAGAGACTTAAAATTAGTTCCACAACAACAAATTGAAAGGCTCCTAATTGCCCATAAGTCGAGCCAGGCTATGTCTATGGACCAACTCATTACGAGTTGAGTCGGGAGCTTTTCAAGAGAAAAAAATAAACCAATTTTATAAAAAATTAAATATAAATCGGCTCGCAAATGCCACAAGCTCCAGGGCTCAGATCTCTAAATTCGAGTTTGTGGAGAAATGAGTTGAACGAATCTACATAATGGACATCCAATTTGGATTCACTCTCACCTATACGCGCAAAATATAACCCAAGCGAAAGCGAAAGCCCAGGCGCCTTTTCTGACCCGACGGGTTTCAACTTTCAAAGGATTGTGCCTGAAGACTTCCTGGAAGCTTTAAGAGGACTTCGCATTATGGAGACTTCAGAAATCACAATAGGAGGTATACCCCCCCTTTTAATAGCCACGTGGCATACCTCCCCCTACCGCTGATATCATGTGCTTGTTGCAACCACAATCCCAATCCTGGGAAAATTGCAATTCCCTTATTCAATAATTTTATCTTTAATCACTCAACTTTTATTTTATTTCAATTTATCACCAACTTTATTTCAATTGAACTTTTGTGTTTGTAGCGGTGATCCAAAAAGATGAAATTCATGATCGGCCGATGCAATTCACGGCCTAGCCAATAGAATTCGTGGCCTAAGTAATGTATTTGGTCGTCTTACTATACATGTCAATCGACACCATACAAAAATATAACAAAACATGATTGTTGTATTTCTAGCACCTCGATAAATTATGTCATCAACATTACAAGTTGGGCCGCCAATTTCACTAGCTAAGTTACGAGTTCCATCAATTTTGACTTTTTCTAAACCGATGACTTGTTATATAGTCTAGATCTAGTCACATGTGTTACTCAAGTGTCCTAAGATGTTCTCAATGAAAACGTAAATCTTGTATAAAAGATAGATTTAAGATTGTTAAATTACGATTGCATAAAGAAATAATTAAATTGAAATAAAATATAAAGTCGGATGATCAATTTAAAACAATTAAAAGTTGAATGAAAAGTATGAAACAAATGCATAAATGAATGACCGCCACGTCAAAATCCCCATTTCCAGAGGCCAATTGCTACCCGAAACTGTCTGTACGCGTGTGAATTCTATATATAACAGCCATTGCTACGCACTTTTCTATCATCTCTTGTATTTTATTATCAAATCTGTACTACATTTTTATATCGACGGACGCTCAATTTATCCTGCCTTTCTAGGATTTGGAAAATTTCAATTAATGGCTAGTTTGACGCTGACCGGACTGTTAAACGAGGTCGCCGGAAAATTCCCTTCCCGGCGAGCGATCTCTGTCTCGGGCAAGTTCAATATCTCTCATGCACGTCTCCATGAACTCATCGAACGTGCCGCTTCTCGCCTCCTCGATGCCGGCGTGAAGCCAGGCGACGTTGTAGCCCTCACCTTCCCCAACACCGTCGAGGTAAATTTCATTCATCTTTTTCATTTTGCATAATTATTTTGAGGAAGAATTACAAATTTTTTAATAGGATTTTGGCTTTTATTTACGCTGACAGTCCATAGAATTAAAATCATCAAACAAGAAAAAGATAATAAAATAGCATCGGACTTCACGCTTGTTTATCGAAATTGAATTTGAATACAAATTTATTTTAAAAATCGGTTTGATTAATGGAAATTATTTTACTGTCCGATCATAAACTTTATAAAATTGCATCAGAATTCACGCTTTCAGCGTGTTTGGCAGTGATAAAAAGCCTATTTTAAGTTGGTTTTCTCGGCATTATCCAGCTCAAAAAGGCATTTTAAGCATGGACAAACATCTCAAATTTATGTATAGAAAAGGAATTGCGTTTCTTGTTATTAACGCTTTTTAAGGGTTTTGATTGGAAGATTTCTTTTACTAATTAACTTTTTGATTTTTTTTTGTTTGGCTTAATGCAGTTTGTAATTATGTTTTTGGCTGTAATTCGTGTCCGAGCCACAGCGGCGCCACTCAACGCGGCCTACACTTTTGACGAGTTTGAGTTCTACTTATCAGACTCGGAATCAAAAATTCTGTTAACTTCAAAAGAAGGCAACAAGCCAGCTGAAGCTGCGGCGTCGAAGCTGAACATCCCTCACGTGACCGCCACACTGTCCGATGCCAACTCGGAACTCATCCTCTCCTCAACTCGGCCTCAGTCAAACCCTGATTCAGTCTCTAAAATCGTTAATGACCCATCTGACGTGGCACTCTTCCTGCATACTTCCGGAACCACAAGCCGACCCAAAGGCGTCCCGTTAACTCAGCACAATTTGTACTCTTCCGTTCAAAATATTAAATCCGTGTATAAACTCACGGAGTCAGACTCGACAGTGATCGTGTTACCGTTATTTCACGTGCATGGGTTGTTAGCAGGGTTATTGAGCTCGCTAGGAGCTGGAGGTTCGGTGGCTCTCCCAGCCGCCGGCCGATTCTCAGCTTCAACATTTTGGTCAGACATGAAAAAGTACAATGCCACGTGGTACACTGCCGTGCCTACGATTCATCAAATCATACTAGAGCGCCACCTCAGCAGCAGGGAAACCGATTTAACCGACTACCCGAAGCTGCGGTTCATTCGGAGCTGCAGCGCATCATTGGCGCCTGCCATATTAGCTCGGCTTGAGGAGGCATTTGGCGCACCTGTTTTGGAGGCTTATGCAATGACAGAGGCAAGCCACCTGATGGCTTCGAATCCATTGCCGGAGGATAACCCACATAAGCCCGGGTCAGTCGGGAAACCTGTGGGTCAAGAGATGGCGATATTGGATGAGAGTGGGGTGCAACAAGAGGCTAATGTCAATGGGGAGGTTTGCATTAGAGGTCCAAACGTGACTAAGGGGTACAAGAACAACCCGGAAGCTAATAAATCTGCATTCCAATTCGGGTGGTTCCACACGGGAGATATTGGGTTCTTTGATTCCGATGGGTATTTGCATCTCGTTGGTCGAATCAAGGAGTTGGTCAACCGTGGAGGTACAATTTTATATTTTAGGTTTAGGATCATTAAAATCATTCCAATAGGAGATTCCGACCTATTTTTTCTGATAATTTTATAGATAGATTACATTCTTTTGTAGTTTTGTTAAGCTATGCTACGTCGTCTATTGCATCTAAATTTGCTAATTTATCGTCTATATGGTTTTCCATGCAAAAAGTGTCAAGTTTTGGTCTTTAGAAATGATCAAAGTAGGCAGTTAGATTCACAAGCATGTTAATGATATTTTTTATTCCCAAGGATTTCATTAGACCTACTTCACAAGATTTTCCAAATAGGTCAATTTCAATTTTAGCTCTTACCTATGTCTTCATTCGATTATGGAGTTTCACATCGAGAATTGCACAGATTTTTCCTGTACTTGGAGTGAAACCGAAACATAACTGTTTAAGATTTTGCCCAAAGGATTTGCACCCAAGATGGCAAAGCTAGTTTGTCTAGATAGTAGATTAGTAAATATATAGCTTCTTGTGGGTTTTCTAGTTTTAATTGCATTCTACATAACACAAGTTCTTTATTTGAAGCATATTTTTTATATTTTTTCCTGCTTAAAAAGAGCATTAATTATTTATCTCCACAATTGCAGGGGAAAAGATTTCGCCAATTGAAGTGGATACCATCCTTTTATCTCATCCCGACATTGCTGAAGCTGTTGCGTTTGGAGTCCCTGATGAAAAATACGGTGAAGAGGTAAAACAACAAATTCTGTCACTATCTTTCCTTGTTATCATTACTATAATTTTGTCTACCATGCTGACTTTGATTGGAGGATAAAAATATTTGATTTTCTAATGCAGCGTGGCCTTTTGGCATGTAGAGAGTTAGACATCGTATTCGAATAAATTTTTTATTTTTATTTTTCTACTAACATCCATCATCTCTGTATAAAAGACTAGCACACATCTATTATAAAAGACAAATGACATGGTCGACAAATGGTTTACCATTTCCCTGATTTTGATTAGCGCACACAAGCAAGCCAAGAATATAGCATAAAGTCTACCACTTGAAAGAATATACTCTTGGGCCTGCTGGGAGTTTTGGGCGTACCTGTTATGGGTTTTTATTTAAGTACTGGATTTGGGCATTTATGAAGCTTTTGGTTTTTGGGTGATTTTTAGTTACGGTTTTTAAAACAATTCAGTCAATGCTTTGACAGTTTATTATCCAGGGGTTTTGAAAGTTTTTCAAAATAATTAAAATATATACATGTTCCTTAATACATTTTCAATTTATAATATATCTTGCATGAAATATTTTTAGTGATATTTTACTTATAATTAATTTTTAACTTAAAAAGTGAAATATTTACATATAATTAAATTTTTTACTTATAAGTAAATTTTATGGTTATAATTTAATTTGGTACTTACAAATAATTTTTTGCACATAAGTGAAGTTTCACTTATAAGTAACTTTTTATATTTTATAAGTGAATATTTGTCTTATCTGTAATTTTTTTTACTTTACAAGTAATTTTTTATTTGTAAGTAATTTTTTATTTATGAATTTTTTTTTGGCCTATAAATAAATTTTTTAGTAATTGTATTTTATTTACAAGTTAGTTTTGAACATGTAAATTGAAAATAATTATTTTATAGGGTTAAGTTGAAAGAGAAATTGAAGAACAATAAAGAATCACCTTTTTGGGAGTTGAAAAATACACCATAAATTACACTTAGTGAACTTGCATTGCTAGACCAGCTTCATCCTACAAATTACAATAGGTAGATACAACTTTCTAAGACATAACGGCAAAGATTTTCCTTGTTTTGATAAGACAGCTATCCCAGCCCGATCACAAATCTATCTAAAAGTTGATACTAGCAATAAAATTCAGTGGTACTTTCATGTGATTATCTTGTAACTAGCTTTTCTGTCAGGGTTAAATGTGGAAATGCCTCAACTTTTATTATAACTCCAATGTATGCTCTTCAATTTTAATAGCAGAAGGAATCTGTATGTTCTTGATAAAAAATTGCATGCAATTGTCATCGATATCAGACTATCAGTTATCAATTTCTCTCCCCCTCCCTCATTCTTGCTAATTATGGCTATCAAAATTTTCAGATAAACTGTGCTGTTATCCCTCGAGAAGGATTGAACATCGAGGAGGCTGAGGTATCGATATTTTGCAAGAAAAATCTTGCAGCATTCAAGGTTCCAAAGAGGGTTTTTATCACCAACTCCCTTCCAAAAACTGCCACTGGGAAAATCCAGCGACGTATTGTAGCTGAGCACTTCCTTGCACAAATTTCTATAGCCAAAGTCCCAAAATTTGGAGCTTAAACGCGCACTGCGCTATAATCATATTTTGTATTGCATCAACTGCAGAGGAAAATAAGCGCAAAAGTTTTCCATTGTTAACCAGAGACTTTCAAATTCCAGCAGTGTGGATAAATTTGGCAAGAATACTACTATGGGCGCTGTGTCATTTTTATAGTGTATATATGCAACATGATTTCTCCACGTGGTTTTCATTTAGTTTCTAGGATTCTGCAATGCACACACTATGCACTTCATTGTTGTTATGATACAATGTGACCGTTTGGGATTAATCTAAAAAATAAATTTATTTTTTGAATTTTAGTTCATGGCAAGTTAAAAGTGATTTAACCTATAAGACTTCATTAACAATCAAAAAAATGAGACGTGTGGTTTATATGCTAAAGTAAACGAAACAGGGCAAATTGGAGTCAGAGCAGCATTCCCCAAAGCACAGTAATTTCAATCCACACTAACTATTCAAAAGTGAAAAAAACCATTTACAAAAACAAAAATAAAAATCAAGATCCAATCCAAGATAAAACTTCTAGGCCTCCTCTTCAACATCCTCTTCATCTTCATAATCATAACCCTCCTCGTCTGCTGTTGCATCTTGATATTGCTGGTACTCGGAAACTAAATCGTTCATGTTACTCTCGGCTTCGGTAAACTCCATCTCATCCATCCCTTCTCCAGTATACCAATGCAAGAAAGCCTTTCTACGGAACATAGCTGTGAACTGCTCACTCACCCTCCGGAACATCTCTTGGATTGATGTTGAGTTTCCAATGAAAGTAGAAGCCATCTTCAGACCGGTAGGAGGAATATCACAAACGGTAGACTGTTCGGGATCCATTCGACAAAGGAAGATGAGTTCTTGTTTTGTACATTAATCATTTGCTCATCAACCTCCTTAGTACTCATCTTGCCACGGAACATGGCTGAGGCTGTCAAATAACGACCATGGCGAGGATCAGCGGCACACATCATGTTCTTTGCATCCCACATTTGTTGGGTCAGTTCAGGAACAGTGAGGGTTCGGTATTGCTGCGACCCACGAGATGTGAGTGGAGCAAACCCAACCATGAAGAAGTGAAGCCGAGGGAATGGAATGAGGTTGACAGCAAGCTTACGAAGATCAGAGTTGAGTTGACCCAGGAAGCGAAGGCAGCAAGTTACGCCACTCATGGTGGCAGAAATGAGATGGTTCAGGTCTCCAACTGGTCAAGAAAATGCATCATGTTCATCAAAAAGGAATCAAATGCTGTTAAAAGTTGATCAAAGACCACACACATGCACAGGCCTTGTGTAACAGATTTCAAAGAATATCAAAAAAAAATTTAAGAAGACACGAGACCTCCTGAAAACTACTAAATTGTATATTTAGGATTAAACTAGCTGTACTGTACACACTTGGTGTACATTAAGCCATTGTTTGGGCTCCATTAGTGTAGATTATAATGAAAGGAATAGTAAATTTTTGGAAAATGTATGGTTAAAAAAAAAGGAATTATTTTTAGATTTACGTGCGAAGATTGTTTCATTGGAAAATATGTGATTGATAAGAAAAGAGAAAAAATGAATTTTAATTTAACGGGTACCAAATAGGGGCTAAGTTTGACACTCTGTGTTGACAAAATATACGTCATTGATTGTTTAAAGTATTGTTAAAATCAATGTGTAACCAGAATGTCAAACTTAATGTCAACAAAGATATATATATAATAGGATTGATCTATTTACAATACTATACATATGGCCCTTGTTTGAGTTCCATTTTTGTATGAAAATGTGTGGTAAAAAAATAGGAAAAAAATCAATTTACGTGTAAAATTATTTAGTGAAAGAATGTGTGGTTGAAAATAAATTATGAAAAAATGAGTTTTTTAAAAAATGGGGACAAACATATGCATAAATTGATCTAAGCACACAGAATTCCAAATATGTTCAAATAAAAATATGCATTGCATGTCTACAGCTGCAGCCTGCATGGTCCAAGAAATCAGTATTTTTCCAAAATAGCTTTTAATGATGTTCAAAGAAACGTAAGCCAGAGGTAAAACCTAAGAAAACTAGTTTGTGACTCTACTATGCATAGACACACAGAAAACAAATTACATTCCTTGTCACAACTCTAGTGGATATAAGTAAACTTAAAACCATAACTTACAGCTTGGGGTTGTGAGTTTCAGGGTTCGGAAGCAAATGTCATAGAGTGCTTCGTTGTCTAAAACCATACACTCGTCAGCATTCTCAACAAGCTGGTGGACGGATAGAGTGGCATTGTAGGCTCAACAACAGTGTCCGACACCTT
>CAIGRQ010042187.1:0-12202 GCA_903798375.1 Fraxinus sp. D2006-0159
TTTTTGACAATGGTAACAAATTTCATAACCAATTGTAAAAAAAAATATTTTAATGGATAATTTCATGTAAAACGAAGTCAAATGAACACTAAATTTTGATGGAAAAATAGTTTTTAAGAAAACTTTTTTTTTTTTTGGCAATGGTAACAAATTTCGTAACCAATTATAAAAAAGAAAATTTACTTTAATTAACAATTTTCATGTAAAATAAAGTCAAACGTGAACAAAAAGATCTAAAATTTTAAAATTTTATGGGTGAAAAATTATACCAATCAAACACACTTATTTAACAATTCCTTAAAAAATAAGTTTTAGACAATTATTTTTCCTAGAATTCATTTTATTTCCACCTATTTTTCACCCTACCACTCAAACGGACCCAAAATTGATTCTAGTAGCCAGCAAGTACTGTAGTTACAAATTTTTATCAAATGAATATTCGCCAGGGATCAAGAGGCGGTTTGATTGAGGTATATAAATTGTTTATAAATAAAATACATGGGACATTGTCGAGAGGGCCCACCAACGAGAAATTCCTGAAATTGGATGTGCATATTCGTCGAGTACTGAAGATAATTCTATAATAGAAATAGTAACGTGTTATTGAATTCTATAGCTCAGCTATGTAGATTCACTGTTGACTTTCGAAGCTTACTCCAATTAGGTATCAGGATTGTTGGCTTTGACGAGTTTGGGAAGGGTTTATAAATTGTTTTAATTATAAGTAGATAGAAATAAACAGTGAAAATATAGATAGTACTTGTGACTTTTTCGAAATGTGTAGATAAAAATCATTAAAAAAATTTGTTAAGTCTTTTCAAAGTGATAGAAAGAATTATTTTTGGGTAAATTCCATTAGCAGTAACAATACTTTCGTTCAAATTAAATTAGAAAATAGTACTTTAATTATAGTGGTAACATCCAAATTTGAGTACATTTGATATTCAGAATGTAATTTTCCCAACGTCACAATTGTAGTTATATAAGCACAACAATGTAGACTGCAATACCATGTTACAATTCAAACTCAATTGTCACAATTTCAAGACCATCACAACTTTAAATCATAGAATCACGCACCAGTTCAAAATTACAAGAGGTTTGTCGAATAACAATAAAACATCGAAGTTACAACTATTGACAATGAGACATTCAGTTATGCTTTCAACTTTGATACTGTAGCAAATGTATTCGATCAAGGAAGATGATGATGATGATGATAGACAGGAAACTACGAAAGTTTTTTGCTTAGGAGAGAATATTGGATTTTTTTATTGGAAAGACAAAGATACAGNTTTTTTTATTGGAAAGACAAAGATACAGGCCGTTATTTTAAATTTGGTTAATTATTCTCATTTATTTGCTCCTTGAATTCGTCCAAAACGTGGCATATTCCAAGATTTTAACAATTTTGAGGTAGAGGCTAACTTTTCATTTTTCAAATGTGTAATCTATCCAGCCCATTGGTTAAGCCCATATTAGGATTACAAATGGACTCGATAATGTGAGCTGAAGCCCATTGTATTTTGGCTCAAAACTCCACTAAAGAAAATGTAAATAATATAAGGGAAAAATTCAAAACTCAAACATTTAGGTTGCTTCAATTTCCCCCGTTTGACACCCATTAATTTCTCATTCTCATTTTTCATTTCAACCACACATTCTCCTAATAAAATAATATTACACACAAATCAAAAACTTTTCATCACTTTTTCACCATACATTCTTACATCAATCACTATTCTAAAATTTCAATTTCCCTCAAAATGGGTTTCAAACAAGGGCGGTTTTAAGGTATTAAGTTTTAAATTTCAAATCTTAGAGAATCTTTTATATATACGTGTATATATATAAAATATTCCATTAATTCTAATCAAAATTCGAAATTCCATAAATACTTGAACCAAGCTTTGAGACTACCGAACCCCTCAAAATACATCTCTCCAGTGCCAAATTCATCACAAATTTAACCATATACAGTCGTCTCTCTCTCCGTTAATGATAACATTTTAGAGATTTAACGTTACAAATTGCAGAATTGTTGTCACATATCAGTAATTAATAACAATTGCAGCAAAATTCATGTTCTACTATATTGAGTTCGTAGCCAGATCATTCAATTTCGGTTCCGATCGGTGTCGTGTCGTAATTGGTGGATGATTACACATTAGAATCGGACAACTCACAATTTCTCATACAGACAATTACACATCGCTAGTGAATGTGGTTGATTTTCAAAATCAAATTTGTAAGTTATCCTTTCTTTCCGAAAATTAATGTTTGTGACTTTGATTCGTTGTGAATGGTATTTGTAATTGTGACAATAAATCATGTAATGTCTTATTTATGTGACTTACAATTAGACACGATGACCTGTCTAATTTCATGTTATGATGGTTTTTGAAGGTAGCACTTCAATATTGGACCTATAATGCACATCTGTAACCTGCATTAATCGTGAACTGCAGTATTTTTGAATGTACATTATGGTGGTACACTTTTCACGACATGTATATAAGAAGCTAATAACAACATATTCGTACTTGCATTTGGAATTGGAGATAACGAGAACGATAGGTCTTGGTTGTGATTTTTTGAAAACTTGAAGAAGACGTATGGAAATAGGGATTGCTTGTGTTTTGTATCAGATCGCCACAACAGTATTAAGAAGGCAGTTGAAAAGGTGTATCTAGGGACCTATCATGGAATTTGTTCATATCATCTAATATAGAACCTCAAATCACATTATGGAAAGTCAGGTCACAATATAATGCAAGCTTTCAATTCAGCAGTCCTCGCATATACACTGGCCGAATTCGAATATAATATGCAACAGCTGTCTTCAATGAATCATAAGATCACATTTTACCTGGTGATATGTAACATTCTTCGAAATGTGTTCTTTCTTGTAGGCCGAAGTAGGACCTGAAAAGTGGTCACGATTCTATATGTTGACTAACAGATACTCAACAATGACATTAAATATAGTATATTCAGTGAATGCAGTCACAAAGGCAGCCAAGAACTACCCCATTGTAGCTTTATTAGAGTCATTACGACAAACTATACAATCTTGGGTCCACAAACATAGGGGCACAGCGCATGACACTTTTACAAAATTGTCGAGCAAATATGAAACAATCATTCGAGAAATGAGCACTGATTTGAGGTATCTAAGGGTAAGATTGATATATGTGACCTGAATCTCATATTTGTGACCTCATTAATATGAGTGAATTAACAGTCATTATTTACAGGTGTCTCCTGCAAATCACACCACATTTTCCGTAAGTGGTGAATGCTCATATTTCATCGTTGATATAGAAAAACATACATGTACATGCAGGATGCTTCAAGTGGATCAGTTACCATGTCCACATGCATTGGTTGTCATTGCAATGATGAAAATGGACCCATGTGGTTATTGTTCATACTATTTCTCAAGAGAGGCATACATTAATGCATACCATGACACTATATTTTCAATTGGAAATCTAGGTGACTGGAAAATGCCTGATGAAGTGAAAGACATAATTGTTTTAGCACCCAACCAGAAAAGAAGTTCAGGAAGACCCACACAAAAGAGGAAGAGATCATCGTGTGAAGGGAAAGTAACTGTTAAATGTGGACGTTGTGGTCAAAATGGTCACAACCGTAGATCATACAGCAACTTAGATCATAGAGCTTGAAATCATTAAAGTCACAGATTCAGAAAGAAAGTTCATTTCTGTCTTCATCTCCAACAAGTCTGATCTAATTTCTTTTTGCATACGAACAATTATATTCATCTTGTGATTCCTATCTGCCGTAATTGATGATAAATATGCCTTGACATCATTCATTTTCACAGAGTTCACTGATTTCATTTTGCAAACTCTTCAACACCTATAACATTTGACATACATCAATGACATGGATAATAAGGTATATGAATCACGTGTGACATACACACATTTGTCTGTGTTCTTGAACACTATAGCATGTGACCAATGCTTCTATATTTGTGACATGTCTGAATAACAAGTGGAAAATTCATAAAGGCATGTTACAAATGCATATGTACATGTGAAGTACATCAACAACAATTGTTTAAAATGTGAACTTGTATGAAACATTTGTAACCAGTTGATATTCAGTTGCGACTACAATGAGGTGTCATGTGACCTCGTTTTAAAATGCATAAGAAAGAGAGAAATATGAAGCTTGACATAGAATTAACACGCACACATGAAATTCAAAACATGAACACAAATAAAAAACTCAAATATGACAAATCAATAAATACAACGACACTTAAAATTAAAGATAGCAACATACATCGGATCTATGTACATGTGCTGCTGGAGGTGGAGACATATGAGCGGATGGACCCTCATACAGTGGTAAGTGAATGTGCACAGTGTGTGGCTCGGTTGGAGGATCCATCGAAGTACGAACAAAAAATGATGTCCTCTGTCTTCTCGAAGGTGGATCAACAAAATCATCGTCCTCATCCTCGATATCACTAGTATGGCCAAACCGTGCGTCAATAATCATAAGAATGCGTGGTTTGGACTTGTTTTTTAGTTGGTGGATCTTTGAACTTTTACTAGCACGTGATAGGGATGGAGCTTTGAACTTCTGCTGTGGTGTGTCATATGAAACACCTTCCATGTATGGCCGCATCTTCTCCATTTCAGATAGATTGATGTCTTGTACTTGCAGCTGTACATAAACAAAAACAGTTGTCATAAAACCCATTTACTTTGACATGTATACTAATTGGACAACTTAAGTTGTGTCTCACAATTCAATGAGTACTATGAAATGTGAAATATAATATGAAATGTGACCTATAACTATGCAATGTGACATGTGAACTGTGATCTATGACCTGGGCAATGTGACTATGGAATAGAAAATATAACACGTGACTATGCAATGTGACCTATTGCATGTCTAAAAAATTGATGAATACTATGTAAAGCGATTTTCCCTTCAACTGTATAATATAAAATATGACATGTGACTCTATTAGGTTAAATATGACTCATTTGTGACATGACTACGTAATACACAAATGAAACGAAAACTTACATCCAAGTCAGAGAACACACGTCTTCTTCAAGTTTAGCACTAGATGGCAGTTTATCTGATCTCCAATTCAAGATATGTGGGCAGCTCCTCTAAATCCTAGAAGTCACAGTCCCATCTAAATCCTAGAAGTTACAGTCCCATCTAGTCGTGGAATAGACTCATAAATCCAAACTTGGAAGGTAACTAGAAATCCTTTGAGTCTATAATGAGAGTTTCTATGACTCAAACCATCTTTCAGCGAGTTTATGGAAATATCGAACAAATCTTTCGCCCATAGAAACATGTTCATAGCATCAAAATCTTCAACAAGAGCAAAAAAATAGTTCTCAGCAACCTCCTTATGAGGTCGAGAACGGGTATGATGTTATCAAATAAAGAATCTCAATCCTAACCACATCATCATTTTCTTCATTCGTTAAACCAAGGAAGATGTCTCTAACATCTTCATTTGTCACTAGATTTAAGTGTTCAAAATATTTATCCTTAATCCTAGACTGTGCACTTTGAAGACTTTTCCTTACATCTTGTCCCTGGTACCTAAGTCCCGTGACCAGATAGAACTCGGGCAAAGAAAACCGTAAATACTTACCAGCAACCATAAACCACGTCTCCTTTTTGTTTGGTTGCTTCACCTCACGCTGAAGAAAATAATGGATTAGCTGAGAACAAACAACTATCTCACTACAATCCAAGAAATGGGAGAAACGTGTATTAGATAAAATATGTTTTTGTTCATTGTTGAACTTTGATGTAAAATTTGACAGAACGTGCTTGGCTGCATTCGTAGTAATTTTACAAATATGCTCCAACCGATTTTTTCAAAATGAGGTCACAAATTATAACATTGTGCAAATACCCAAACCATTTACACCCAACATATGTTAAATATACATTTCTGAATAACAAAATCAAAATCAGATTTAGATGAATTTAGCTTTCGCGATTTTAGTGAGGTTCTGCGAGTTTCGGGTTCGAATCTTTAGTTCTTTTCATCCTTTTTTCTTTTCTCAGCTTTTGTTCTAGATTTCTCACCTATCTTATCTCGACTTTTGAGATCATTACTCCTTGTTAAAATCATTTTCAACGTGTGTGGAAGAAATGGAAGAAGATAGTGGATTTTGTGGATTCATTGTGTGGTATTTTTAAAAGGAATCGTGAAAACCGCTATTAAGTTTGTGGGTGAAATGAAAGAAGAATGTTTGGTGTTTTTTTTTTTAAATAATCGTGAAAACCGCCATTCATTTTGAGGGTGAAATGGAAGAAGAAATGAACACAACTTCACATTTGACAAAATCAAGTTCATACATTTTAAAAATTATTTTTTAAATTAACATTTTGACTTGTCATTGTACAAATAGCTTACGAACTTAGATCCCACGTCCTCTGCCCAACACGTGGATGGTCAACCCCTTTGCCCGCTTGCCATTTCTATATTCCAACGTCCTCTTGTCCATTCACAATCAAGCCTGTCCCAACTGCCAATCTCCACTCCGTTATATCAAAATTTTCCGTCGCCATTTCCCGTAAAAAAAAAAAAAAAAACACCTGTCACCATGGCCAAATTCTCCGCAGCCGCTGCCGTGTTCTTCCTCCTTTTCACCCTCACACTCGCCCGCGCCCCACTAAAAACACTGGGAAAAGATGACGCCACCACCTCTGGATCTGAATCCCTTCCTCTCGCCGATGACAGCTCCGTTATTCGCCTCCCTACGGCGGAGATTCTCAACGCCGGCGAAAATAACCAGCCAATTGAACCTGATTCCTTGATCATTCACTCCGTGCCATTGGATTTGGCCACCGCTAGATTCCGTCCCAACAACCGCCGGCACCACTACCATCTCAATCCTGAAGACTTCTTCAAAATGAATTCCATGGAAAGGAAGGATCGCTTAGAGATTCCCTACGGTAATGATATGATTTATTCCACCGGTGAGAACAGTGACTTCCAAGAACCACCAAGTTTCCACGGCGTAAGGCGGATTCCAGGGCGGTGGGTGAGACTGGAACACGAACGCGAAAATGAAAACGACGACGAAAATAATGAGGTGACGAGGGTCGTGCTAAAACATAAAAACGTTGATGTACTCAATGGAGAAAAGAATTGGAAGAAATATTTTCATGGCGAAAATGAGAAAGTAAAGGAAACGAAAAGTGGTGGTTTGATGAAGAGCATGCGCAAGTTTTTGGATCGTTATTTCTAGATTTTGATTTTTATATGACACACGCGCTAACTAGGTAATTATGCATGCCATATAGGAAAGAAATGAATGTTTGTTTTTGTTTATGTTGTCTGTAAATAAGTTAAGTTTGCATCAGATTGAGATGTTGAATAAGAATTGATTTAAATGCCATGACATGAATGAGAATTGATTATTCTCAATCTTCAGAAAAAGGAATAATAATATTATAACATTTATCTAAAGAAGATTGATTGTTTTTAGAATTAAATCATTACTTATTTATACAACCAAACCAAGGAGTATGTATTGGTTTCTTAATTTGTATTATAAGAAGAACAATTACAAGTAATGACTGTTAAAGACAAACTTAATGCATATTTCAAATAAGAAAATTTTATTATAACAAAAGAAAAGATCGACTCAATGATCACTTGTCCTCCCTCGTATTTCAATCTCAATTTTCTATGGTTAGAAAGGACTAGGGGTGATATATTCTCAAGGTTAAACTACACAGCTAACGGTTTCTTGATTGACGAGGAGGGCACATCAAAAAACAAAATAAAAAATGGCTGTCATGAGAAGAGGCAAATCAAGAAGCTCCAGAGTATAATCAACTAATGCCACAATGGATCAAATTATATGCTACGATCAAGCATTCTTGCCAAATATTCGAATCCTTCCCAACTTTTTTGTCCAATTTTCTGCTGTGACCAGCAGAAAGAGTGCACGAAATTGGAGAATTCTTAAATTTCCTTCTTACAGGCAAAAACTCATCATGACAAAGAAAGGATTACAAGATTCTCAGAAGGAAGATCAGCATATACCATTTTCCTGGCTGCTGGTAAGTTCTAAACATGGTGATGGACTAACCTCAACTGCAGCCCCACTTACATCCGAGCACTGCCAAGGTAAATTCCTTGGTTTTGGGCCACCATGAAGGTTGATGTTAGATAGACAAATCCCAGTAAATGGTGCATTCTTCAGACCGTGAATCAAACCAGGCTGCTGAACCTTTTCACCCCAAACATCCTTAATTTTAACATCCTTAAGAACAGGAATAGCATTTGGATCATATTTTTCATCTGGGTGGTCCCCAACATTGCCCGAAATCTTTATTCCCTTCCGTACATTCTCCATATAAACATTCGAGATTGTAATGTTTTTTACAACCCCTCCCCTACCGATATTTGTCTTCAAATGGATGCCAAACCCCGTGTTGAATAAGTTTATGTGCTCGACCAAAATGTCCTCAACTCCGCCAGAGGTTTCGCTTCCCACTGCAATTCCAGCAAATGGCGATGATCCAGTTACCCGCCTAATGGTGATCCCTTGACTAGGGCGACCATAAGCAATTCCATACTCATCCCACCCACTCTTCACTGCTATGAGGTCGTCTCCTGTTGATATGTATGAGTCCTCAATACAGACATGGGAGCTTGAGTCTGTACGAGTAAAAATCAGGATTTTAAAAAGATCACTATACAACAAAGGACCTCCACTTATGTTGTTGTATAATAAAAAAAATCACTATCCTGAGTTCAAGTCAACCATCTATGAAAACTGTGCACATAGCATTTCATAAAGATAGAGAATGAATGTGGCAAGCACTTGAGGTGGAAGTGTTAAGACTAGAAGTCGAAAAATGAAAAAAATAAATAAATATGTTGTATCTCTATCAGTTTAAACTTTTACATGATAATCAATTGGGAAAGCACCTGAATTTCTCGGTTGAAGTGCCACGTGTCAACTAGAGAATTTTAGCAGCATGAACTTAATGCTAAATACATATTGTAGAGAAGAGTACAGATAATAATGCATATTTCATTACTCACTTTATGTTCAATAGAAGATAAAATGGCAAATTCAAATACCACGACATATTTCACAATTGTGGCTATATTCATATTAAATTGACAAATACCAACATTAAACTTTTCTTCTAGTGTACCTGGATCAATTCCATCAGTGTTGGGGGAGTCAGCAGGAGCCAATATGGTGACATTTTGAATGACAACATTGCTGACAAAAGAAAATGAAAATGAGATCATCAATTATGTGCTGTAGAGATTTTTTTACTAAGCCCCCGTTTGACACCCATTAATTTCTCATTCTCATTCTCATTTCAACCACACATTCTCCTAATAAAATAATATTACACACAAATCAAAAACTTTTCATCACTTTTCCACAACACATTCTTACATCAATCACTATTCCAAAAAAAAATTTCTACTCAAAATGGGTTTCAAACAGGGGCCAAGTAATTTGTCATAACAAAAACATTTTGAGCTAAGTAATCTTCAGAAAAATCAAATACATGTTATGGACCAATTTGAACAAAACTCAGTGAATTATTACCTGCAATACACTGGGTGAATGTTCCAAAAGGGCGAGTTCTTGAAAGTTACATTGGAAATTATTACACTTGTGGAGTTCATGATTTCAATAAGATTAGGCCTAGTGAAATGAAGGGTTCTTTGCCTCCACATGTTCCACCAGACACCACCTTGGCCATCAATCGTCCCATTTTCACCTACAGAAAACTGATATAGTAAATACTCATAAATAAACAAAGAAAAGTAAACAAATAATGAAATGATGTTCTTCATACTGACCAGTAATAACCACATCTTGAACTCCATCACCATGGATAAAGCTCACGTATCTTCCTCCGGGTAGTTCTCTTCCTCTTCCATAAGATGGCAACGGAGCTACCAATGGCCAATTCCCAGTATCCTGAAGCATCAAGGACATGTGTTCCATATGGATGGATGACAATAGGGATAAAGCAATTTTTTTAAACACTAAGTCGGTTGTACAATTAATTTCTTGGCCTCCAAACAACATTCTTTTATTCTTAATGGAACAAAATTATTGTTATATTTGCCTCAATTGTAAAGGATAAGATAATTTTAAGAGGGTATGTGCTAGTTAGTATATTTATATTATAACTTCGAAAGAAGAAAATCTTGATAGATAAAATTATTTTGTCCCTGAAGAGTTATGAATGCTCAAGATAAAATCTGATATTGAATTTACGGGAAAATCTAACCTTTCTCTACAAGTCACTCTGTAAATTTTGTCCGGTCACATGATTCATTTAACATTTTACCTTCATAGCTAAGGCAGAGAAATAGATCTATAGCTTGGAAGCATGTTGAGAGTATTGAAAATAACAAAAGCAGTAAGCAATCAAAACCATGGATTCCCCATCCAGGCTTGGCAAAGCAGGTGCACACCTGAATTTCTCGTGTAAACAATATACAATTTGATTTATCGTCATAAATTATTGTTTAAATCATCATTTGTTCTTTCCTCATTTTCTGTAAAAAAAATTTCTTTGATGTTGCTGTCCTGCACTACAGCTGGCTAACCATAATGGCTGTCAACATGTTTAATGTCACAGTACAAGCATTCAAGTTTCCATCTCCTTTCGGCTAATCCTAATCTATAACCATAATTTCTAAATTTTCCAAAGCAAAATGCCAAAAATACATTCCCTTCAATGTCTCACAAACAACTCACTTGAAAGATGCATCTTAACTACCAATCTAATTGGGCCCCCACTGCTCTTTCTATCCCTAATCAAATATTCTAATATCGAATCAAGCTGTGGAAATCAAAGCGAAGGATACAGGCATTTAAAAACTAAAATCTTAACTTGAAAACATCCTCATGATCCATGATTGTATATAAACTCCAGCTCAAAAGGAATGAAGATGCTCTAGATCATCAATTCAACTATAAAAATTTCAAACGGATCAAACGAATCACAATAAAATATCATATTATACAATTTCTTTCTACTGATCATGCATAAGTTTTGTAAACTCTTATAATAGCAACGAAGGTTGTGATGATTGTGTGTGTGGTAGGATTTCTTCTAGTAAATCAATAACCTTCAGAGATAACACAAATGATCGCGTGTTAAACTAACTCTTCCAAAAGTGTAAGATTTTGGTGGAGAAGGGACACGTTAACTATTTAAATTTAATCCAGGCCCTCCTCCATGAAGGATAACTCATTTTTTCATTAAAGCTTGGTATATGCACAATTAGCATATATGGTTGATGGGCCAAGCCATCCAATGCTGCCTAGACACACAGTCCGGCCGTGCACCAGCACAGACCTATAGTCGTGTCTTGCCCAGCTTGACTGTGTTCTGTGTAGGCTCTAGCCACATTGGCCAGTCCATAACATTCGTTTGAGAGGGGGGATTGGAGTACCTGTGTAGCCTTGATAACAGCACCTTTGGCCAAGTAAAGAGTCATATGGCTGGTGAGATTAAAAGGTTCGGTTAAATACTCCCCAGAAGGTACATAAAGCAGTGTGCCTCCTTCCCTGTTCAAATGCCCGATCCTGTAAATAGCTTCCCTGAATGCTTTCGTGTTAATTGTCTTCCCATCACCTACCCCTCCAAAATCCGTTATTGAAATCTTATCGTCCCGGTCCCTCATCGGTACCATTCCCGAGCAAGTCACCCATTCGCCATTGGCGAATACAGAGCAGTTCATCAACAGAAATGCAGCCGCAAAGCATAAGGAAATTGAAAAATCATAGCTGTGCATTTTGCTCTGGTATTAAAGAACCAGAAAGTTGGGCAGTCTATTAAAAAGCCCTAATTTGAGTGGTTTGCTGCAGAGAATCAATGCATTCAGTGAAGAGAAATAGAATAAAGATAAAGCTACAGCAAAGTGTCGGTGGAGTAGGATAAGCTAAAGAAGAATGAGCGAGTTCCAGGTTGGGTCTTGCTACTTGTACTTGTTGGATTACATGTTAGTTTACTCGGGCCCACCCCCTTCCTCACATTGGGGTCGGGTCCCATGCATTTGTTGGACGTGGGACCCGACCCCCATGGGAGAGAAGGAGTGGGGTCGGGTAAACCAAAAGGTAAGCAAGCAAGTACAAATAGCAAAATTCTTTGTGTTGACATGGACCAAGTATCT
>CAIGRQ010042190.1:0-22556 GCA_903798375.1 Fraxinus sp. D2006-0159
TAATATTATATTATAGTCAAATATTTAATTTAATATAATAATTGTGAAATATAATTAATTAATTGTTGGAAAACCTGATTTTTGCATTTCTAAATTTTGGGACCTAATTTTTTATTTTGGGATAGATAAAGCATGAGTTGTGAATTTTCTCCAAAAGTGGAAAACACTAAATTTTAAACCGCATCATGTGCTTATTTGTAGTGTGTACAAGTTATATTTGAAATTTCATCTCAAAAGATTGATCTTATTAAGAGGGACATCTCAAACCCTTATATGTGAATCTACATTTCGATAATTAATCAATCTGAAATTTATCTCTTAACATGTTCACTCAAGATGGTAACTCGTTTAAATAAGATCAATCTTCATATTAATGCGCTCATTTTGAGTGAGTTAATTTATTCAATAATTTGTTGACCCCAAAAAAAAGTCCAATAGATGTCGGACCAACTCTTGTCACGTCAAGTACGGATCCGACGCGTTTTTACCGAAATAATGACGATAATCGGTTGGAAATGGACGCGAGGGCACTTTCCGGCAAGAGACGAAAACGTTCGAATTCTGACAATAAGTTTTAACGACAACCGCACTATCAACAATCGCCAAACCAATATAATAAAAAATATTCCACTCTTTGTTTGAAGGGATGTATTGAAAGCTAGATTGAACGAATCATTTGTCGAAAACTCACAATGTTTAATATTAAAATTTGTATTCATTGAACTTTGCTATGGTTACTAGTTCATCGATCTTTAAAAAATTATTCATTACTCACTGAACTTTACCATATATTACTACGTGCTCATCGATATTTAAGAGATTACTCGTTACTTACCTAAATTTGAACAAAGTTATTCGTTGCTCACTAAACTTTACTATAAATAACACAGATGGAAATGATGAGTGGTTAATGAGTAACTTTATTCAAATTTAGGTGAGCAACGAGTAACTTTTTAAATTTGAGTGAGCAAGTAACTTTTTGAATTTCAGTGAGCAAGTTGACATATAGCAAAGTTCAGTGACCATTGATTAAATTAACTTGTTTTAAGTCTTATTAAGAGGGATGACACACACTCATATACCGACGTGGGATTTATCGCTTAATAGTAACCAAAATGTGTGCACACTAATTAATTAATGAACATCTGCACCAGACTTATATACAAAATCATCTGTTTTTAACACAGTCCATAGCAAATACATAAACAAGCTAAACTCAAATCATATAGCTAAACTCAAATCATATACTCGAATTCTTTTCCTTTAAACAAACGAGCAAGAAACTAGACATCTCTATTTTGATGATTTAAGGCAAAAACTTGATGAAATGAACTTAACATGCAATCAACCCATATTCACTTTACCAGCTCTTTCATAATGAGATACCTGAAAGCGAAATTATGTGGAACCCATTCAATACTTTTGCGAGACTTCCCCAGCTGACGTTTCTTAATGCTCTTTCTTAGGGATTCGGGTAATGAATGTTGGATCATCTCCAAAACGCCAGCAGGACACAAACCTGAATTTTTGGTGAACGACTCGACGATTTTTGGTAACAGGATCTTCTTGTCTTTCCGTACGCCAAAAGTAGCTCGAATATAGTCTTCTTTTGCCGCTTCTAGATCTGGAAATACCCTTTCAGGTGTGTAAATGCGAACCTGAAAACAAAAGATCTCATTTTTGTAAGATCATCAGAGTCCATAAAGAAGTGAAATGGTTAAGCATTTACTTTTCTCTTTGAAACAAGTAACAAATGAGAAGAATATCACATCAAGACGTGAGAGAATCTGTCTGCTACTTGCCCAAATAAAAACATGAGATTCAAATTCAGTACAAAAAAATCCAAAATTTTCAGCTTTTGGCAAATTCATTTTGGTTGAAAGATGATGCCCCAACTCCATTTTATGAAAGCTTATAGGTATATTATTTCAAAAATTATTCTACTTTTGACTAATTAGGAACATTAGAGACACGTTTTACGAGGACCAACGTCAAGAAATATCTTTTCTTTAAAATGGTGACCACTGATAAAATTGAACTACAGAAATCGCAGCGAAGTCCAAAGATTGACCAAGTGCACGTACCAGTCACTTGTGCAAAATTAATTCCCAAGATACAAAAGATCCCTTCAAAATTATATAATACAATGCCTTGAAGCAAAAGAAAATTTCACAAATGGGATTCTCGAGCTTGAGTACAACTTAAAGAAAAAAAAAGATCGCCATTATTATATCAAGAAAATTACTATTGAAGTTTTTCCGTGCAGGCCTACAGTAAAGCTCGTTTCATTACCAAATGGCACTCAAAAAGCAAAGCATATGCAGAAACTTAGAGAAAAGAAAAGGGCTATGGATATCTACCGCAGGATCAGAGTGGCTCCCAGATGAAAGCGCAAAGTGCAGGAGGGGTTCTGGACGTTCAATTGCATATGCTTGTCGCTCATCACCGGCCTTGAATTTTGTTCTTGAAGAAAGTAGTGACCAAAACCACTGCATACGGAGTTCCTTTTATCAACATAACTATATAGACTAGCTGAATCTACTAAGGTATGCAGAAACTAGAAATTAAAAAATTGAAGAATTGCTGTGAAAGCATAAATGATTAATCAATACAACAAACAATTATAATAGCCTTCTACAAGACATGGACTGCTTGATTTACCTGTCCGGGGCGAGACATTCGGCATTTCAGGATAGAATTCTGTATAACATCTGCACTTACAATTTGACCTCCAACATTATAGGCAGCCTAGAATAGAAATAAGTGATAGAACAGAATTTAGATAAAAGCATTGTAGAGAAAAATTAATCAGTTCTTACATTCTTACCTTCAACAGTAGTACCATTCGCTTCATATTGTTTTGAGGGATACCGTAAGCCAAAAATGCCTGTTTATATTAAAAAACTATAAAGTTAGCTCATAGTTGAGACAGATTAACAACATCAAAATTTTGTAAAATTGTCGATTTGAATCCTTACATGCATCACCAAAGCATTGTGTACGTTGATCCAGAATGCTAATTTCTCCTCATTCAACATCTTTCTAGGGTCTATGACTTCCAAACGAGAAATAAGTGACCTACAAAATATGAACTCAACTACTATTATCCTGCTCGGGTTATACGAAATAAGTTAATATATAAACCTCATCATACAAGCATCCTCACCTAAAATTCTGTAACAAGGGTTCAACATCACCCAATTTCTGACTATCTCTGTATAAGCATTGTACTTCGACCATTGTGCTGTAAGGTCCACTAAAATCTTTCAGTCCTTCCACATGAAAAGGATTATCCAGCCGAACATCGAAAGAAGAAAAATTTTTGTATCCAGGACTCCACAAGTCACGTTGATCTTTAGGAGAAAATGCACTGATAGATGACAAAGATGAAGTGGGTGATGAAAGGCATTGATTTGTCAATGATGGATCAGCAAGCTTGCAATATATAGTGGACATGCACTTGATCATATCTTCAGAAATCTTGTTCGGCGTCTCTGGAATGTGATCAGAAATACGTGTACCAAGATGCTCTGCCAGAGTAATCACATTTGAAGAGGTATTCTCTGCATACTGTAGGAAGACCAGCAATTGAAGTTTGATAAGTTACTAAAATTAAAAGTCTGAAGGAAAAAGGATAATGTTGAGATACCTCCATCATGGATAATGGTTGGGAATGGCATGCGCGCACAGCTTTACACAAGACCTCTGCAGGAGGAGAAGTTCTGTTTGACTGTGTTGTACGCTGAGATAGTGCAGAGTGAGAACGTTGAACACCAGAATCCACGAGCTTCTCCTCATATTGACCATTGCCTTCCTTCCATGAATTGGAATGATCATCAACTGCGGGTGCCAATTTTTCACTCGCTGACATCAAACCTGATCTTGAAAAATCTAGGCACCTTCTCCTTGGAGTTGCTAAGGGTGATTTCAATACATCATTCTTCTTAGTTGGAGATAAGGAAGACATTTGTTGATCAAATGCTTTCCTGTACAGTGAAAGAAGATACTGTTCCAAATGTCCGACTTCTACTTCTAGCACTGCAATTTCCTTGATGAGTTCTGTGGCCGGCTGGAACCAATCATAGAATATTTTCAGTAAAACACAAGTATATGGTTGTCATAAGATAAGTAAGCATACAACTCAGTTATAACAAAACCAGCTTCTTGTACACATACGCATCTCAAGGATTTGGACATAGCTATAGGGTAAAAAACAGAGATTGAGAAGTTCGTGAAAAGTTCACTGGAACTTCTTTAATAAAATACAAAACAACATTTCATATGCTATTGAACGTCATTGGCACAAAAACCTAAACATTCATAACAAATACCTCCTAGACACAGAACATACGCACTAATAAATTTTGATCATATAAAGGCCAAAGATTGCTACCTTAGGCATTGCGATTTCATCTATTATATCATGGCCAGATACCCTGTAACCCAATGCTTTTTCCAGAGCACAGCGAACGGCAACTTGGTCTTGTAATCTTTTTTCAAGATGCAATATCTTCATGGAAAAAGAAATTATAACCTATTAACCTTCTGGCAGGGAAATCAGAAATGGATCTGTTTAACTCTTAAACTTCATTGACTCTTGGATATACAGTTTGGACTATTTTCAGCTTAGGTTCAAATTGAATTTATAGAGGCATATGGCAGCAATATTATTACTTACCTCTTGCCTCAGAGAATTTTGAATCTCAGCATTAGATTGTTGTTCCTTCTTGCCATTGGCACATTTATCTAAGTGTCCCATATCCTGGTACAAAAGAGATCAATACGGTCACAAAAATTTGGTATGCTGGTTTTATTTTTATTTTACACCTACACAACCTGAGGTAGCAATCAGTGAAATAAGAACTGGAAAGAGATTGAGAAAAGGAAATTTCAGTCCATTTCAATCTAGATTACACCATGCACGTAGTGTTAAATCATGGGGGAAATCATCTATTTATATGGAGAAGTTCTTTGACATTTTTTACTTTAATCACAAAAGCAGATGGGGCATAATAAAGCGTCTTTACCAATTTCTGTCGAAGAAGAGCTTCATCGGTAGAATGATCCAAATCATCGTCCTGAACTCCCCTGCCATTTGGGGAGCTGCAATTGCAAAAGCAAAACTCGTAAAGAAATTTTAAATTCAACATAATATACTTGCCAACTCAATCTATCTTTTACCCACATTACACTAGCATTTATCTTGGACATCGTTACTCATAAAAACATAAAAATAAAAATCGAACTGTGTTGACTTTCTATAATCATGATTTCTAGCTAGAATCTGAAAGCTATATTCATCAAATAAAACCAAATTAACATAGTAATGTAAAAATTGGAAAAACAAGCAAAGAAGAGAAAAGTATGTAAACCAGAATGCCAGATTCATGATTTTACACAGCTCACACACACTCCTCTCTCTACTTATTTTTACCACAAACCCTTCAAAGGTTTGCTAGGATGTTGGGTCCAAACCAGTAGAACCAAGATTTATGGCTCTCAGAAATCAAGAGAACAGAAGGGAAAAAAGTCCAAATGCAACTATCACTATTTTCTTCTAATTTTCAGAAAACAATAATCTGCTTAGCTCTGAAACTCTCGTCTAAGTCTACATTTTCCCTTTTACCCAAATTCAGAAGTCTTTCCAGTTGAAGAAACCCATTAGCTGTAGCATACTAAAACTTACTGAAAAACAAGCCTACCTCTTGGAACGTTTGTGCATAACCAGTTCGGGCAATTTACTAGTGCTAAACCCTTCAAAATTCATCTCTGGAAAACAGAAAAACACAATGCCATTATAGCAAACGCCACCCAGTAGTAGCAGAAATAAATGCACAACTAAAGAAGCAGAGAACAAGAAAGCAATTATTACCATCACAGGCTCTGTGCACAAGAAAATATCAAGATTGGCTTTTAGGAGAAGAAAATCAAGAATGCCCAAACGAATAGTGGGAAAAAAAAAAAAAAAACCTCAGCCGGGAGTCAAAAACCCTCAGTTTTCCTCTTCCGATTTGGCACCATTTCAGTTTCTAAAAGTGCAGACTCTAAAGTCTGAACACAGGCAGGGGATCATGTGCATACGCAAAAATGAGCATATAAAGGTGACTCTTTTGACCATAAGATTTATGCTTTGTGAAAGTAAAGCCTCCCGAAAAATCTCTTTCTACAACAATGGCGGACTTTTGGTGTTAAAAGAAATGTAATTAGAGTTGAAAAACAAGAGAAAAAGTCTCCTACTAATGTCAACGAAAACAAATGTAGATGCCCTAAAATAGAGAACAAAAATGGTGGCTTAATCAAAATGAGTAAAAATTAGTAATTAAAAGTCAATCCATTCCCCCCACATTCCTTTAGCTTGTTGCGATGCAAATGAGAGTTGGATATAGTCCCTCCACCCTTGTCCCATACTGCCATATATATATATATACTGTCTTAACTTTCTAAGCCTGATCTTAAAATATTTTCTACATGGAAGAAATTTATAAGATTTGTTTATTATACTCATTTTTATATAGCAATGCTGAATTTTTATAAAGTAAAAGAAATAATTATACACTATGGTAAAGCTACCTTTTTGGGTTATTGTTGCGACACAGATTGTCCAAAAAAGTTATTCTTTTAAATCTGCTCGATACACCCTATTTCAACCTTAGAATGGAATGTTTTCATTTTTCAGGCTTGAAATAATATTTTCTCAAACGTGATTTTCTATCAGAATTCATATTATGAAACTATCTCGCACCATCATTTTTAGTATAGAACGTGTAGTAGAAATCACAATCAAATTAATAACACAGCTCCGAACAAAATCATTTTCTGTAATACGTATCTTATTATATAGCTTTATACTTGTGAGTAGATGAAACAATTAATGAATGAGACGAGCTATAAAGAATAATATACATGGCCAACCTCGATATACAAAGGGAATTACTACATTTTCTGTATAAGGGTCCCGAGGTGTGTTCACGTAAGTGGGAACAAAATATGTGCAGCAATCGAAATAAATATTTATGTCAACGTGTAAATTGAGAAGAGAAGTTTATGGTAAAAGAAGAATAGTGTCACCTCAAAAGGTTAAAGAAAACATTGGATGCTTAAAAGAGAAATGAAAATTTTGATTTGTCTAATCTCTGATTGAAAAGTTGAAAGATTAAAAGAACTCAGTAGATATCTACGTTGTCTTTGAGTGCCAAAGAAATTATGGTTTGTCACAGAATCAGCAAATAAAATATGGTACTGGACTTGACCATTTCCAAGATGGATACAAAAGAAAAAGATGAATTTAGTGCCTCCCTTTTTGTCGTAACATTGACCCACTCATTAGAAAAGTTTCCTTTTTTACAGCTACTGTACCTTACCCAGAACCCACCCCCACCCACCCACCAGAGGGGTATTGTATGCATAAATTTAGTGCAATTTTTCTGTGTTTTTGCCAGTGAAGAAACCATTTTTCTCATTTTTTATGTTAAAAAACCATTCCATATTTAGATATTGTACATCATCGTTAGATAAAAAAAACATCTTTCGTTTTCGACTTTTCCAAATACTATTTATTACATGTTTGGTCAGATTAAAATCTGATTTTAATCCAAATCAAAGTCAAACAATCAATATTAACTATATCTTTTATGGGTCCCAAAATTTTTCAATCACATATTTCAAAAACTTTTATCACAATTTATTAAAAATTTAATTTTAATCCCCACTAAGCACCATCTTAATGCACTTTACATATCACGTTGAAACTAAATGCCAAAACAAGATTGATAGAATATGATAACAAAAAAACAATATCTTTGTCAAGTGATAATACAGGAAGAGGAAGGGTATTGATGATTTTGAACTCAAATGACAGTTTATAATAAGATGGAAACAAGTAGCACTGTCATATACAAAATGACTATGAAACTTCTATTTTATCTTATTATGAAATTATGAATAGAGTGTTTCCAACGTCAAAGTTAAAAGATGCTTAAATGTCTTGTTTAAATTAAATATAATTTTGGAACCAATTTTCTAAGGAATCTGACAGACATGCCTTGCAGTATCATGAATAACAGAGCTGTATTAATTATATTCCTTAGTTTGTAGATCGCAAAAAATAACATCCCACAGAGTTCGCTGAAAAAACTATACAGGATTCCATGCCACTGAGATTTCTCTCCATATTTATATTTATTTGCCATTTCCCAAGCACAAGTGGGGGTGGCACGGTTGAGTTGGGTTGGTTTTAGGCCCAACCGATGATCGAATCAACATCTGTTCACGGTTCAAACCGATCCAAACCAATTCGAGTCGGGTTGGTTTGGGTTGCCTAGACGAAATTTGCCCAACCATAAGCACACGGGTAGGAGATGTAACATCTATCTTCATGATTTAAAAATGAAAATGGTGTATTATTGATATTTCGAACGCATAGTTACAATCCATTGGACTCCCACAATAAGAGAGAGTCCATAATAAACCAGTTTTTTGTTTTCGAGATGTCTAAAGTTGAAGAAAAATTGAATATACTTTCCCATTCGAGAGGGAGGGTGTGCAACTTTCGATTTTTATATTGTCATAGAGTTGAATATTGGTTTTATCCTACATTATTGTAAAAACTAACGATAAATGGTTACTCTTAACAAAACTGAATATCATTACCTCGTTGAGAGCATATAACCATGAACACAGAGTACAAGACTAGACAAATAAGATTCTTCTGCTGCAATACCGAGGAATTAAGAGACAATTGCTGCATTTACCAGCTTCGAGAAATCAAACACAAAATTCAATCTTTATGGTGAAAGAAGACAAATGTGATAAGAAACAGCTTAATTAGATTATAATTTGTTCTTGTACCATAGAGGGGCTCAAGTAGACAACAATTTCGATGTGTTTCTGCATCAGAAACAACGTTATGTATATTCAACTTTGCAGTGGTTCCAAATAATTACAAAACTATAAGTTACAACGTGACATGAAAAATTTCCTGTTGTTTGATGTTGAGAACACCATTTTTTTTGGACAAGAAACAATTTGATGTGTTCCTTTCCAAATCAAAATGTTGAAATCGGAATCTTTCTTTTCTTCTTGTTGATCAGTGATTGCTGATAGTGTATGTACATACATTGAAGCCTCGAGGCACACAAAAAGATTTTACAGAGGCAGTGCAGAGGGAGAGAGGTGGGGTGAGGAGGTTTGGTAAAGGCTTGTAATCCCAAGAACTAGACAGAAAAAGTGAACTTTCCAAAGGCATTGGGACAAATGAGTCAATGCCAAATGATATATGGACGCAAAAAGGCATCTCTTCCTTCTAAATATCAGAGAGATGGAATCAGCAAATAGTCCATCAAACATGATCCAAATGTAAATAAAGCATGCGTGCGTACATATGGCAGGCAGATTGGACATAATATAGTACCCAACACAACAATTACGTTGGACCAGCGTGGCCACCGCCGCACTCCAGCCACCACTAACAGTACCACCAGAAACTTTCGTAAGATTATTGCCATTATATTTATTTATGGAATAATGATATAATTAGTGATATTAAATTACCAATTCAATTAAATGAATTACATAATCTTATCTTTAATTCAACATATTATATAATTTCCTATAGACTAATGCTCCAGCATCACTTGATATAGATAGCATTATTTTTATTTATGACAACATGGTCATACACTAGTATTATCATACATATTAATGAATTGATTGTAATATTTTAAGTCGAAAACTGCCTCCGTGATTGATGCAAGCAATTTTCTGATCCTCCCTTCAAAGAACTAGCCTTTGTCAAAACAACAAAAGATGGAATGCTTTTGGGGTGTTGACCAAAAGCTGTAGCCCATGAAATCAGGGAAGAGTTTACTTGAGATGTATCTAAAGCACAGGTTAAAGAACTACAAAAGTTTTACTTATTCTTTATAAAGAAAATCTACATTTTTTCCTAAAAAGAAAGAAGAGAGCACTTGGTGAAACTATCATGAAATTGAGCATTACCAAAAACTTTTGATAACGATTACAATCGTCATGAAAAACTCTGATTTACATTTTAAAAAAAGTTCATGTTGCTCACAGAAATATAATTTTCTTCTACACAGGAAAAGGAAAATAAAGCAAAAGCACCATCATCTATCAAAAGTTCAGAGAGAGAGCTCAGATTTCAACTGAAACTAAAAAGATGTTCTTCAAACAATTCATCCATTACCTGCTAAATAACATTCTTTAAATGTTTATGACCTGTTAAATCTTCAAGGGGCTGACCTTGACTCAGAAATTTACAGCATAATTCATCTGTTTTCTCCAGACTATACAAATGTGAAATGCCCTGTACAGTTCATCTCAATGCAAAAGTATTACATGATTCCTCCTAAATTTGCAAAGTTCTCTTCAAGAATCATTGTTCTCTAAACAATAATTAATATTCCTGAACCTCACTATCTTTAATCAACCAATGTCTTTCTTACTGTTTCAAACGAGTCCTACTTCGTGTCAAAGGACCTATACCAAGCATAGCACGATCAACAGTATTTCTCTTATTTCTCTTGGTTCTGGGCTCTGCGTCTATCACATCACTGCCGCCTCTCCGTTTCTGCTCAGTCTCCGTGTTCTTATAATTCAACTGAGCTTTGTCAGTGGCATTACCACCGTATGTTTGCAGTATATCATCCAAAATATTTTGTGTCGGTATTGAACCTCCACAATCTCCTGGGGAGATCATTTTTAGATCACGTATTACTGTAACTGGAAGATCATATACGGCCGCAGGTAGGGAGCTCTTTGAGCTATCATGCAAGGAAGTTTTATTTCCATCAGAACCAGAAATCTCTTTTAAAAAATAAAGGTTGGTTGGCTCTTCATCAAATGACAGGCCAGCGAATTCTTCCCAGTAATATGGAAACCCAATGACAAAATGATTGCATACCTGGACAGTTTAGAAGTTGAAGAATAAAAAATTGTTAATCAATCTGAAGAAGAATGTCACTAAGTAGGAATAGAGGAAGCAATTGAGGTAACTATTGTGTGGGAAATGGAAGTTGAAACTCTCATTAGTACATATATAAATTTTTGTGACGAGAGCTGGGGTAGGGAGCTATGGAAACCTCTACCCAACCAGAAATTAAACTTGGACGTTACAACCCCCATTCCAAGTTCTTACCGATCAGAGATATTAAGCATGTTGTGAACATGTACAGTTCATCTACCCAATATCCAAATTTATGTCTGAAAATGGGATAATAGGATCAAGCCACCTTACGTGATTCCAATGACAATGCCAGCTTATGACTCAATGGTGATTCAATATGCTTACATTTTTTTTTTAAAATGTAAATGAGCGACATGCACGTACCTCATCTTTGCCATATCCAATTCACTAATACACAAGGGTAGAGGAATAGAGAAGAAGGGAGAGATCCCCAAAAAAATTCATATAAGAAAAATGGATTGCAGGGGATAGGACTTGGAAGAATAAAAATGAAACCGAAAGGAAAAAAATTGAAAAATCACTTTCACAAAAGCAACTGCCAAGAAATGATTCGATGACAATTAATGGGCAGACAGAGTGATTACATCACGAGACACTAGGAGAAAACATAAGGGACAAAAAAAAAAGATTAAATATCTGACTTCATGCTCAAGCATTTAGTTCATGTTTCATTGCCTCCACATACACAACAATAAATCAATTCTGCTTAAGCACTAATTGTATGCTTCATTGAAAATAAAGATAAAGAGAGCTAAAAATCAATACCTCTTGAGGGAACCCATTTTCAATAGTGCGAGTCATATTCAGATGTCCATGAACAGTAATAGTTATTCCATCTTCCGTCTTAAGAGTGACAGCATCTAATCTTTTGGATATTGATGCAGAGTGAAAAACTCTTGTCCCTTGTCTCCTATGTCATGGGAAAATAGTGCAGTTAATGATGCAGGAATATGATAAGGATTCAGGCAACAATGTTAATATTCAGAGTGCAACACCAACAACAAACAAAAAATGGACCCGACAGAACTTTACAACTAAACAGGCAATTACGGCAGCGAAAATAACAAAAATTTTAAGATCTGGTAAAATATCATACTAGTGAGGAGCTCATACATGAAAATCTTAATTGACAATAAAAGTTATTCAGTCAAAGTCTGTCTTTTAGATTGTGAATAGAGCAAATCAACAGGAACGCATTCTCAACATTTTATCCTATACTAATTTTAAAATGTACTATAGTTCTTTTTGCTGCTGAGTTAAAATTTACAGAATTTTTACCTACACTAAAGTTTCAGCTCTCTTATTCTTGGACAAACAAAAACTACAAAATAAAAAATGCAAAAGCTGTTTTAAGAAATAATGGCTTTTATGAATAGTTAAATATGAATAAAAAAACGCCCAATCTAAAAGTATTCTTAATTTCACATACTGCATCTCTATCAGAAATTGTATTCAACTGTCCAGTTCACTCTCCCAATCAATACGTCACGACTTCATTATTATCGATTTTTACCATAACTCAGAGAAATATAAAAAACATAGTAAAAATCTTACTCTCTACAAGTGAAACCGCCAATCCCTAATCTTTTTTCTTGTGGATCCTTATCGACTTTGATCAGCCACCAGTCGTGTAAAAAAACCTGCAACAGGGAAAAAGAAACACAAAAAGAAGTGTTAGACTGGAGTGATCGTGTCTACATGTGATAAGACAATGATCACGAACGATAATACTGGGGAAAGGAAATACAAACTTCTTTCAAAAAGAAAGGACGGACGGCTGTGCTGGTGGAAGAGGGAAGAGTTTTCCGAGAGTAACTGCGGCGGAGGAGAACGCTGGTTGGCGTCGCCATGAGTGTTTCTTCTGATTTGGGGTTTCGAATGCAGGGTAGGGTTCTTGGCGGGTTTTCAAAAGACTCCCTCGCTTGGCATGTATGTGAACTCCTATTTTTAGAGGGAAAAAAAAATATCCTCTTTGAATAATCTGAGATCTACACAATGTTTGATTAGGTTACGTGACGTGACCATATTTCCTCAAAAATAAGAAAATCATTTTCTTTATGAATAAGCGATTTATTTTTCTTGGTAATTCATTGTCTCTTTCTCTCTCTCTCGTTTGTCCATTATCTCTCATCTATCCACCAATAAAAAATAGACAAATATAATATTTTTTAGATTGAAAACTAAATCAATCAAAAGCATTTAATTAATAATTTCCGTACAAATAGGTCTAAGCAATTGAATTCCCTATAATTTATTTTCTTTCCATTCAAATTGCATACTTACAATCAAACAGACCCTAAGCGTGTGTTTGACCCCAATTATTTAAAGAAATCGACTTTTTTGACAAGCAAAAGTAGGACACTAAGAGTCTGTTTGGTAACAATTAAAATTAAAAATATGGCCGTTATTGGGTCTCATCCGTCTAATAAAAGTCAACAATAACGGCTAATTTTTCAATTTTAATCCAATTTTAATCTCTACCAAACAGGCTCTAAATGACTTTTTGAACATTTACCCATCAAATATCATTTACCCATAACTTGGTCAAGAGATCGTTTTGACTGTGAGGAGGAAAAATTTGCATTAAAATCTCGAAAAATTGCACGGCGGTACCAAACCTTTCATTAAATGGTAGACTTTGCCCAAATCTTTCATTTGTGTCACCCACGATACCAAACATTTCAAAATATCGCAGTTGGAGTCCAAATGGATAAAAACTATTAGTTTGACCGTTAGTTGACCAAAAAATCAAAATTTTGTTCAAATGTTGACTAAATTTAAAAGGGTAAATAGGTAATTTTATATTTTACATGTAAAATAACTAAAACAAAAGATTTAAGTCAAAAAAGAAGAAGGAAAAAACAATGTTCATCTCCTTCCCACACCGTTACCCACCCACCTACCCAAAAACCAAAAATAAAAAACCACCACTTTCATCGTTTCCCCGCCACACACCCACCTCCACCTCCACCTCCTCTGAGTTCCTCTACTTGGGTACACTATTCAGCTCCCGAGATGCAAATGTTGGCGCCACCGCCACCTAAAATGAGAAGAACACCCATTGTAGCTATTTGCTAGATTACCAGCAGTTGGGGTTGCCGGAGGCATATACATAATTTTCGCCTTCATTGTTTGAGGATAGGACCTGTAATTTCTCGCCTCAGACTTTAGAATTTTTAGGTGTTAGAAGAGGGCCAACCCCATCCCGTCCTCCGCCTCCGCTGCGATCACCACCAAGGAGACGCACCAGGAAGAAAATGGAAAGAGTTTAAGAACGATAAAAATAATGGAGTTCGTGTTGATGTTGAGAAATTAGGTGGTTGTGTTCAGGGTTTTGGCGAGAGGTAGACGGTGGAGGCGAAGAGGATAATGGGGGTGCTCGGGTTTTGGTGGTTTTTGGTTTTGGTTTTGGGTTGGGGTAGGATGGGGTGGGGTGGGGGAAGAAGATCAACCGTGTTTTCTTCTTCTTCTTCTTCTTTTTTGACTTAATTCTTTTGTTTTAGTTATTTTATATGTAAAATATAAAATTATGTATTTACCCTTTTAAAAATTAGTCAACATTTGGTTAAACTTTTGATTTTTAGTCAACTAACGGTCAGACTAACATTTTTCATCCACTTGGACTCCAAGTGAGACATTTTAAAAGGTTTGGCACCATGGTGACACAAATGAAAGGTTTGGACAAAATTAGCTACTTAACGAAAGGTTTGGTATCTCTGTTGCAATATTCCCTTAAAATTTTGATAAATGCATAACTTGGTCATAGCAAGGGTATAAATGACTCCTTCGGGGGTGGTTGAGTTGGTAGAGCAGGTAAATGCAGAGATCGAATGTCATGAGTTTGAATCAATTGCCAACACTTTCTCGATCGAGCACGTTGCACCGAGCTTGCCTAGTGCGGTTTATCTCTCCTGTGTGGTTTGCGAGTTACTGCACATGAAACGAAGTTTACCCAATGTGCACTCACGGATAATGATCGTAGATTCCTACGCCCACAAAAAGGGGGGGGGGGTTGGAAATGACATTTTATGGAGGCATAAACGGTGACTTGTCTAACTACTTAAACGGTCCGAATTGTGGCATGCAATTTCTAATTCAAATTCTCTCATTTCGAAGTATCAATTTTTGATAAAAATCCTAGTAGTATCATGACCAAACATGGGCTACATATGTAAATGTTGGATTTCTTGATTGTCAAATTTCAAAAATCTTTGGATTGAAGGATGATGATTAAATCGCGAAATTGCTAATTTGACTCGTACTGATATTGAAGATGTTAGCTTGACTTTCACTTTTCTCTATGTCAATGGCTAAATATTTTACCAATCGTGTTACATGTACATTTTATCTTACATTATTTTTTACATTGTGCCACATGTTAGCATCCCATCCAATACTTTTTGAATATTCACACAAGTCAACCAAAATATAACATATGGAATGTATATTTAGCGTAATTAATCTTTTATTTGTGTATCGTTACTAGCACTGGCACTTGAATGTTACAAAAAGGGAACCATTCTGATCAAAATTTAATTTCTCCGTGTTCGAATACAAAGAAAAACAGAGAAAGGCTATAACTAATCCCCACCAAAATTGGCATTCCTGTTCACAAAAATAAATAAATAAATTTGAAAAAATATAACTCATTCTTATGTTCTGTTCATTGGGAAAATGAAAATCTGGAATAGCAATTCGAGTACCTAGATTTGCAACTTGAGTCCTTTGCCGATTGCTGCTGGGATGAGTTGGGTGTGTTGATGATTCCAATTGCATAAACATGGAGCCAATAGCCAATCCGCTTCCAAATTTTTCTCTAACAACTCTCTCCCACATATCGAACGACCAAAATCCAGCTATTCCATCAATAAAATCTTCAATTATAACCTTGATGAACAAGAACATCCCAAGCCAAACTGCAAATTTGGCCATTTTTCTCGTTTTATTCTCTGTTTTCACTCCGTTGACCAAATTGACAACACAAGCAACGGCATATAAAGGAAACCAAAAATACCAATCTGAAAACAATTGTAACGAAACGAAATAACAAACATGGAATTAGAACAGAAAAAAAAAAAAAATCAAAAACAATTGGGGGTATTGGTGACCTGACCTGGATCGTTTAATTGAAAAGATGCAGATAGAGCAAAATGGAAAGCCATTAACATAGAGCAAAAGCGCAGTGATAGATTGGTCATTAGGTATTGATCGCAGACTGCAGTGGTTGAGGATTGGGATATAGAGAGAAGAACAGATTGTATTCAATTGGTCTTGTGTGATTAGAATCAATCAAAGTTAAGTTATTTAGTTAAATCTGGCTTATAATCCCCTCAAACCTACTTATCAAATGAAGTTAAGTCTTAAGATTAGTATAATTTCGTTAATCATAAAAGTTAAACAATTATTTTAGGATCGATATTGAACTTACGTCCACTCCTACTTACTGTATGCAATATCGCATTTGCGATTTCACACGATGTTCATCTAAAAATATCAATTTTATGAAAAGAAGAATGTCTAATCGAAAATATTAGTGTTGTTCCAATTTTTTAGATGTTCGAGGGACCAAGTTACAGCAAATCATTATACGGCAAGGATCCTTTCCATGCAGCAAGTCGCAATGATGATTACAACATGTTGCTTTATTTTCACTCCTCAATTGCCAACTCTTAACTGTATTATTGCACTTGTACAGCAACCTAGCACCATCCTTGGCCATAAAATAATGCACAAAAGAAGCAAAGTCAAAAGTAATTCAAAACAACTTATTAGTGGTCTGCTTTTAATGCATAGGTATGTAACTTGTGCCCCTTAATGGGACCTATATTAATTAATTTGTCTTTGGAATTTCCATAATTAATCAAGAATTGGATTAATGAAATAGTAGCAGCATGTAAGAACTTGGGTTGTGTTTGAGATTGTTATAATTAGGTCAAAAGCTTTCAATTTACGAAAGTAAATAGACTATAATAATTTGTTTTCGAGAAAATCGGCAATCAATGTCCTCGAACTTTTCCACTTTTTTTTGTATTTGTCTCTGAACTTCGTTTTTGGACAACGGTGATCATAACTTTTCACTTTTTGGTGTCACGGTCGTCACCGGTGGAAATTGTCCAAAAAGTATGTCAAAATCAACAAAATTACCAAATGATTTTCTTGACTAACTCTGTCACGTCTTAGCTAGTTTTAAACTAGGCAAATGAGGATGGTTGAATATGAACTATGAAGTAATGTGAATTTCCTCTGGGAACGTCTCCTCTTACTAGCATGAGATGATGCATCAAGAACTATAACAAACGGAAAAGAGAAAAAATTCACATCAACATCAAATTTATGTAAAAATAATAATTTGTTGTTTGTTTTCCTCAAATAATGTTCTCAAGACTCAGTTGTTAGGTAATAAATATTTCAACAATCATTCTAATCCACTACCGTTTATTAACAATTAATATAGTGTTGATAATTGAAGCCAAGAACCTAGGCAATAAAATTGACAGTTCTGGCTTTTAGTTGTGGACATTGCACAGGAAAAAGCTCAAAAAGCAAAAAAAAACGCAGCCCCACTGCCCTTTGCATGCTTGTCTCTCTTCAATCACTCTCTGTTTGTGTTGTGTGTAGGAGAGGGGAAGAATTTGCACATGCAAAAAAACAAGATATTCTCAGACCCACATTAAAAAATCAAGAAAGCTTCATCAGACAGTACTCAGGTGAAGTTACAAAAACAGCCCGTATATTATCATCACTTTCTTTGATTTTAATTAAACTTTTGATATCATGTGCTTTTTTTACAGCAGTTTTTATAATTATAAAATATTTATTTATATTCACTCATCATTCCCCTGTTAAATCTATGTTATAGTGGTTCCCTCGATGCTTGACATCAAAGTTCCATTTAATCATTTTCAGAGGGCTCGTGGATTCATAAATTAAAGCTAATGGGTTTTCAGATAACCCTCTCAGATTTCGCGTTTGTTGGTTAGTCTTTGTGCTTTTTCTGGGGTTTCTTAGAATTCCATTATAATGGGCAGATTAAATTCCTTGGACTAAGATTTTGAGCTAGTTGTATGAAATTAGAAGAACATTTTGAAGAATTATGTTTGGTATTTACCCTTTTCTTGTACTGATTTTGATTTATGGGTTGTCTGTTTTTGAAGATCTGCATTATTGGTCATAAAGATTAACGTTTTTTTCTTTCCTCCAAGCGTTTGTGGAGAGATTCTATTTTAATGGAATTTAGCCCAGTACTTTATGTGCTTCTGGGATCTGAATTTCAATTTGGCAAGAACTTTTCTCCGTATATCTTTCAGTCAATTGCAGAGTTTCTGTAAGAGGACCAAGGTTTAAATTCAAAATTAGACCTTTGTATTCTTTATCTTAATTGAGGACAGAGAAGTTGTTTAATTTGGGTAGAAGTAAATGTTTGTTGGAGTTTTTTAAGTTCCACATTCTTGTTTTCATTTGTAAGAGCCAAAAATTGACTTACGGGGTTGAATTTCCTGCTGAAATGGCCGAAATTAGACTTACAAGAGTAGAACAGGGTCAAACTAAGATTAAAAATGTTCCAATTGCTGTGACCCCAGAGGGATTCTGGTGTTGCCCCTCTCCTGTTGTCTTCCAAAAGTCACTCAAGACACATAATCATCTAAACAAGTCCAAATCGTCTCCTCCGAATCCTAGTACTTCCGTTCAGAAAAAGCAAACTTTAGAAAATGAGAAAAAACCAGGAACAACAAAATCGAGGACAGGTTTTGTAACCAAGGAGCAAAGAACTTGTAGTTCGGACACTCCTGTTCTTAATGCTTCGGAGATGAGTGAGAAGACGCCTCGACCGAAGATTGAAAATGTGCCAAGGAAGGTTTCAATTGAGTTTGGTGAATCTGGAACCAGTGATCTGAAAGTAATTTTGCTGGGAAAGCAGGGATTTGCTGTGAAACTGAGTGTTCACAGGAGTATACTAATGGACAATAGCAGTTATTTTTCCCACAAGATATCAGAACAGCAGCCTATTTTTCCCTGCCTTGAAATCGATGAATGTGAGGATGTTGAGATATATGTTGAAACTGTCGGACTAATGTACTGCAGAGAACTGAAGCAGCGGTTGATTAAACAGAGCGTTGCACGTGTTCTGCGCATATTGAAGGTAATTTAAAAACTATCAGTGGATTTTCTCTTTAAGTTCATAGCTAAAGTTTTGATTACAAATTATAAAGATGATCCTCGTGTAGTTCAAGTTTATCTTAGAGAATATATTTGTGCAAGCACTCACACTAAAGCAAGAATTTAGATACATTTTGTAGGCATTACTCCAACTTTACCTAGTATGAGTGAGCATAACAGTATTTTGTTTAAACAAGCTTTTAGTTAGCCCCAATTTAGCAATCAAGTAATAAATTTATTTATAGATGTAGAACTTGAGATATTTGGTGGCCATTTGAAAATTATAAAGAAATTGGCGTGTCTAATCCAATTTGAAATCTCACTGGCCTTGGTTGCATATGGTTTTACACGAAGCTCCTCCTCTGAGTTTGCAGTTAACCTAGATTTCTGTGGCAATTGGGCCGGCAAAAACCTGAAATATCTCATGATTTGTAGTTATCAATCTGGGTTTAGACATTTAATACCGCTGTCAGAATTGAATGTAGGGTGGACTAGTTCTCACTACAGCAGAGAGGATTTCTGAAAGCAATGCCTGAAAAACTCTTCTATTAAAACATCATTCCTATTAAAACATCATTCTGTTAATCTAGATGTATACTCAGGCAATATCTTTATCAATAAGATGAATGGAATATTTTTATGTTTGAATTGTAGTGCAGGATAATATGCTATTGAATGTACCCCTCAAAATTATGTTGTAAGAAGTACAATGGCACCTGTTTGTCTTACTTATTATATAATTCAGAAGAAGCAGTAAGCAGTACATCATATCATTCACCAATATATCCAATACTAACTCTTTTTGGGAGACAAACTTGACCTAATTTTGTGCAATGCATGCCATAATTCTATTTCTAACTACCGTGTAGGTTGCAGAACAACTTGGTTTCACATCATGCATACAATCATGTTTGGAGTACTTGGAAGCAGTCCCTTGGGTAGGGGAAGAAGAAGAAGAGAAAGTGGTTTCTTCAGTGTTGCGTCTCCAAGATGATGGCATTGGAGTCACACCCGTATTGAAACGTGTCTCTTCTGATATTTCAAAGCCACCTATGGACACTCTCTCTCATATATTGGAGCTAGTTCTCAAGAGCAAAGAGGAGAGAGGGCGGCGTGAAATGAAATCCGTTGTACTGAAACTTCTTAGGGAAAATAACAGTCTTCCGAGCTCTTCGGGATTGTCCTACTTATGCCATGAAACACTGTATGCCTCGTGCAGAAGCTGCCTAGATTTGTTGCTTTCTCTGTTCAAACAAGCTGCCGAGGCCAATTTTACCAACAAACCAGTTGATTACAGAGAACCAGTGGTGAAGTCGATGGCCATACAGGCTGATAACCTCACATGGTTGCTTGAGATTTTAGCCGACTGGAAAGAAGCCGAAGAATTTGCAGTAATGTGGGCTAGACAGCAAGAATTGGCTTCACTTCATTCCAAACTTCCAATCATGTCGCGCCACCATGTAAGCACGATTACAGCAAGGCTGTTCGTTGGAATAGGAAGAGGGGAGCTTCTTCCATCTAAGGATACTCGTCACTTAATATTGCTAACCTGGCTACAGCCATTGATCAATGACTATAACTGGTTACAACATGGAAGCAGGTCATTTGACAGGAAGGTTGTGGAGGAAGGAATTGGTAGGACAATCCTCACGCTGCCCTTGGAGGACCAGCAAAGTATTTTGCTTTCTTGGTTAGAAAGTTTTTTGAAGGCTGGCGATAACTGTCCAAATCTTCAGAGAGCTTTCGAGGTCTGGTGGAGGAGGACATTCATTAGACCATACGCAGAATCAGGATATCACCAGCAGCCAGAACAGTAGAACTACAAATTTCCAACATGGAATTGTCGATGATATTTTGAATTTTAGCTGGAAGCCTAAAGATATTTCTTGAACCAATTAAATTTTGAAAGGACTGAGAAGCCTTCTAGAAGTCAAGGAGCGTATGTCCTGGAGATAGAGAGAAGCCTTAAATCTGCTCGAGGGTTAACAGAAACAGTGAAACGTTTCTGTTCATCAGACTGTGACACACTATAAACTTTCCTTTTGATTGATGAATCTAAATTTTTTGCCTGACTGTCCAAGTTCCGTTTTGTGTGCGTTTGAAATTAGTTTGATACTGTAATAGTTAATCCAATGTAAGGAATATTCAGTAATGCAATGATGAAGTTTTTGAGTTCCCAAATTTTTTTAACTTGTCTTTCAGACAGCATCAATGGCAGGTCTATAATCTAAATGCGTTAATATTGTCTTTTTCACATTTGTTCAAGCTCTTGTTCTGTAATTGTACATTGCAGTTGCTTGTTCGAATTGTTGTGTTCATTTTAATTTCGCCAAGTATGCATTGCATTAGGCTTAGCAAACTGGTTGGCCTTTACCTCGCAATGAAACTCTGATGGCGAACTAGGCTCCTGTGTTCTGTTGAGCTCCAATTGCTGGAACTTAGTCTTAAGACGGCAGATTTTACAAGGTATAAAATGTTACAGGAGCAAGAATCAATTTCAATTTGTTGGCTCAGCCCACCACATTTCTCCATGACTCGTCGAGGCCTGTAGATTTGTTTCAAGTTGGACTAGGATTTGACAGACTAGGCACACGAATCAAGCCTGCACACCACCTTCATGAGCGAGATGGCCAATTATGTAAAACTTAATCCAACTAGCCTAACAACAGCATGGCTTATTAATTTCTTCAACTGTTCAACCTGTTCTTGAATTCATGAGCAACCACTTAAGCCCCGTTTGTTTGTTTTTAAAACAAAAACTCTCATATTCATTTTCAACTTCACATTCATATAATAAAATATTTTGTACGTAAACTTAAAATTTTTCTCTATATTTTAATCTTACATTCTTTAAAAAATTGCTATTCAAAATATTATTTTTCTCAATAATGACAATCAAACCGGGACTAGATATTCTGGGATTTTGAAATCTGGGAAAAAAAAACCTCAGAAATTAATATGTGAGGTGGTCCTTATTTTGTGGAAATGAAAAATCTCTCTTTCTGAAAAACATAATTCATTGTCTGAATGATGAGCATGTGGTCCTTCCCCCAATAATTAATGGGAGAAGTCAGAAGTTGAAATATCCTTCAATTTGAGCGTGTTTGAGCCACGTTATTTTGAAAGAATGTATTTTAAAATAATAGATTGATAGAGAATATGTGGTAAAAAGAGAAAGAAAAACTATTGATGTGAAGTAAAATATTATTTTATTAAAAAACGTGTTATTTTTTAAGTAGAAGAATAAAAATAAAAATTTTAATATATAACAAACATGCTTTGAGTGGAAGATTCTTCAAAATAACATTGATGTGATACATGTTGGATAGACAACTCAAGAACTGATGTCAGCATGCTGTGGGTTTGATTCAACACTTGACAGCATCCCGTTCAAAATTTATTTTTAACTACACAT
>CAIGRQ010042245.1:0-18787 GCA_903798375.1 Fraxinus sp. D2006-0159
TTAAATTCAAATTCAATAATTAATTCTAATCACAAATTTCATGAGACTTATAATTTTTTAATCACATATTTCATTAACTTTTATCAAAATCTGTTAAATTTGATTTAATCTCCACTAAACAGATAATTAATATTTAGGTCATGTTTGAGCTCATTTTTTCACAAAAAATAAGGAAAAGTTTGAATTTGCATGTAATATTTGTTTATTGAAAAATATGTATTTAAAAATAAGAGAGTAAAATGTATTTTGAAAATAATGAGTACCAAACAATGACTAAAATCACTTACTTTAACTTTTTTACTCCATATTGTAGGGTACAGAATTCTAGATGTATCTTTGTTGATTTAATTTAGCCTTTAATGCTGAAAAGTAGAGGGGTTGAATTCAATTAGTATTTAGTAGGAAGATGAAGAGGTCATGGTGCAATTTATACAGTCAAATTTCTCAGCTGCAACTGTTCATGGAACGAGTAAAATATCTGTGTGTCAAAAAATAAATTTTATAGATTGATTCAATAAGAAGAATACTTGGAAACCTTCCATTTTGGCAGTCTTGTAAATTTTTATTTCTTTAATCCTACATCAATAAATTATTCAAAGCACAATATTCAATTATTCAAGTATTCAACTGTTTCTCATTCTTGCAGCTGACAAGTATTCAATTCAATTATCAACCCCTTCGCATTACCGTTTCGTGCAAAGAATCTTCAAGCTCTAAAGCTCTCATAAATTTTTTCCGTTTCATACATTCATTGCGAATCTTGTAAGTTTTGATCTTGGTTCTTGAGGATCTGTACCTGAAATGGAATCCTATTGAATTTCAAGATTTGAATTTCTGTGTATTTCTTAATTGATCTGCTGGGTTATTTAGGTTTTAGCCTTAATTTCTTGTTTTAAAGGAGTTGTTTGTTGAACAACAAAAGGGTTGATTTTTTAACTCTAATGTGGTGCTGCAATTGAATTTCCTTGTGGTTTTACAAGAAATTTAGGTTATCTATTATTGCTAGATTGTTAATGGCTGTGGAAGAATTGGTTGAGCTCAAATTCAGGCTTGCTGATGGCAGTGATATTGGACCAATCAAATACAGTTCCAGTACAACTGTGGGATTTCTCAAAGAAAAGATAATTGCACAATGGCCCAAAGGTTTTCTTTTGTCATTGATTTCTAAGATAATATGAAATTTCTAGTGTTAATTATATATCATGATTTCTGCTCTTCTGCTGGAATTTTAGGATTATCTGATTCAATTTTATTGTTCGGTTTCGTGTGTTGGAAATTAAATTATTTGTGTGCAGGCTTGAATATGTAGTTCTAGTTTTTCATGTTATGATGCATATATTATTTAGTACACTGTACTCACGAAACATTTCTTAGTATTTCTAACATTTACTGCTAGATGAATTCCCTTGGGGAGGTGTAAAGCTTCAAGTTTCTCAGTCAATAACTTGAGTAATGCAAATTTCTATTTTCTTTAATCCTCGTATCTGAGCTTACAAGAAAAGCTAAATGATTCTTAGAAGTTATGTTTTTCTCCATGCTTGTTGACTTTAGTCTCAGCTACCATGGATTACTTCCACACAGAGAAAACATTGTTTCCATAGAGAGGACCTTTCATCGATCAAGCAACTGTTTGATTAGATAGGCTCTTTTTCTATTCCTTTACATCAAAATATGATGATCAGACAAGCTTAAGGAATATAACAAAGACACAATTGAAAGAAAATGTATTGTGTGAGGATCCATTAGCTTTCTCTACATAAGCTTTTCTTTACAGTATTCACCGAGCTATTATATTAAGCCTATATCTTCTTCATTTGTATTAAGATGGTTTTTTTATTTTTATTTGTTCTTTAGTGTAATTACAATGGACTTGTTTCTTTGGTTTATATGTTGAATGCATTATCCTCACTGAGATCATTCATAATGCAGACACAGAAAATGGACCTAAATCCATAAATGATTTAAAGCTTATTAATGCGGGAAAGATACTGGAAAATAACAGAACACTTATGGAATCGCGATTGCCACTCACTGAAGTTCCTGGAGGTGTCATCACTATGCATGTCGTTGTGCGTCCTCCTCTTCTGGACAAAAATACTGGTATCCACAAAATATTACATTTGAGTGCATTTTATACATTGCACGCACACGATGACTTTAGATAAATGGTTTGCCCTGCCTATCTGCAGTGTTACTAAATTGTTCCGTACAGCACTTGTCAATATAATAAAGTGATATTTTAGCTTATTTTTCTTGCTTAGTATCGTCCACTATTAGCATATCTTCCTTACTGAACACGCCATATTTCCCAAGCCGTTCTCTTATTGGAAGCCTTTTTCCTCTCTCTTCCTTGCTCTCACGACTTCTTGCTCCATTTCTCTTCTCATGTTCATTTTTATCTGAATTCATATGCACAGATAAACAGAAGGATGATGCCATGAAGAAAGGTGGATGTTCGTGCTCTATCTTGTAAGTGACCTAACAAATCTCTGCTTCCCGAATTGTTAGCATTGGAGCTGGATTGCATTTAGGAGTATTACACCTGTTAATAGATGCAAAGAAGCGAGAACGCCAAGTTTACTTGTTTGTTGCCATTGTCATGTGGGTTCAATGCTTTGCCATTGTTGGTGCCCAATTGTAGAGCATAATGCCGTTGCTTTGAGCTCAGATGATGAATTGGTTTTACAGGAAGTTGAAATGCAGAAGGGCATTTGCAGAACTCAATAGATAAAGGCGCAAAAGAAAGTGTATTGGCTTGCGATTGGGTTGCACTGTTTCTAATGTATTTCTTGAAAATAGATTATACAGAACTTGTTACATGGTATATTTGATTTATAGCTTGTTTTAGATTGTGTTTTGAGGCATGTGAATCGAAGGACGAACATGTGCATTCTAAAATCATAAATTCATCATAAATCGATTCAAATTTATTTCAAGATACCATCCATCAATGGAAGAGAAAAATGATGGAAGTAGTAAAATGTAGATATAATCAACTTTAGATACCTATAGCACTGTCTTAAAAACAGGAATGATAAATTGAACCAATAGATTATCTATACATTATTAATTACAACAAAGAGAAGGGAGAACGCATGGATAAGGTAAAAGGAGCAAAAGACTGTTAGGTAAATAAAAGATTTTTAAATTACACAAATCTACACCACAAATCTACGCTGGTAAAATTCTCTGGCCACCTCATTTTTATTTACATCAAGGAGTGCATTTATCTTTCAAAGCCCACGAGTTAGATAAAACATATTCTGAAGCTTTATCCGGTGGCTTAGAGATCCAGAGACGAGGATGGACTCGGGCTTACGAGCTTTCTTGATGCACGAATGTTTTTTAGTGCCATCTTGAGTTTCTGTCTCTCACCTTCGACCTCAGCAAACTGGAGGCTCAGTTGAGAGTACCTATCGTGCATTTCTCTCAATTCTGCTTCCACAGCTGCACGGCTGCCTTTGATTTCTAACATCTGTTTGATCAGCTCATTGATGTCTCTAAAGCTTTTGAACACTGCTTCCTCATCGCTATGTTGTTTCAGGAATGAACTGAAATTTGAAGCAAAGTATCATGTTAAATTTGGTAATTACCCATAGAAGTCCATTTCAAGATTTGCAGATTTGAGGATGGCTTACCTCTGGAAATGGATATTTGATTTATTCTTTGTCTTCAATGATTCAGCAAGCTCGATTTCCAGCGCAAGTACTCTTTCTAATGCATTTCCACTAGAGATTTCATTGAACGAAGGAAACATGCTTCTGAGCTCATTATTTACCTTCCAAAGAAACATGGAAGAAATGGAGATTAGAATTTGCAGGCAATATAAATACAAGTTACATAAGATAGCAACTCACCTTCTGTAATTGCATGAGTTCTTCTGGATCCTGAAAATCAGGAACAAAATCACGATCTTTGAGAAATTGAGTATTTTCAGTTTTCATCTTTTCCAGCTGCAGGGAAGCCCATCAAACAGATCCTCAGCAATTTAGTGTTAGAAGCAGAAGTTTGAGAGTTATGATCTTACGTTGCAGAATGTGGTATCAGTAATTTTATGATCTGCCAGAAAGAAATACCTCTTCATGCATGTGCTCCATGCTAGACTTCAGTCTTTGGGTTGCCAAATGATCATTATTGACATTTAAACTCTTTCCATTGCTCTGCAGGAATATATGAAAACTAAAAAATATCAATAATTTTACCTAAAGTTTAAATCACAACACAATCATTTTGGCGAACCAACATAGTAAGAAGTTTAGAGCATGATTACAAATTTCATGGTTATATGACGAAAGAAGTCTTTTTCCATGGAGTTGGACGATAGACTCGACATCAGTTAATGTCTATAAACTACATTCTCTTGCTTCACACCTCAAGTTAAAAAACTTCTACTTAGGTATACATCACAGTTCTCAAGATCAATACCACTATGTGCATGACAAATATTATAGACTAGGTTGCAAAAAACTTATTTCATTAAGTTGCTAACAGAGTATTTACCATTTCTTTTGAACACATTGAGCAGAAGAAATTAGAGGAAGAGTTTCTACATGACTCATTGAGCACGTAGTCTACTTCAGCCGCCTCATTATTTTCCTCCTTTTGAACAGTGCTGGAAGATCTGAATTTCTCCAGTTCTTTTATCGAGTCAAGTTCAACAGCAAGTTGAGATTTTTCCCCCTCACATTCTCTGAAAGAAGCTTCAAGCTTTTCTTTTTCTTCCTTGCAACATTCAAGGCTCAGAGTTACACATTCCAATTCTGCATTTATGCGATCATAAGCATTGACTTTTTCACGCTTTTCTGCAAGTACAGATTGCAATTCTGTTTCCAATTCCAAGAGTTTGAGTGATAGCTCATTGTTCCTCTTCAAGTTCACAGCTTCTGACTTCTTCCTATTTTCAATTTCATCAATGGAATCTTGCAATTTCATAAGCATCTCTTCGCCATGCTTTTTGGATATAGAAAGCTGCTGCTTCAGTTCTTGGATTTTAGTCTCGTAATGTTCTTTGATGAATGCAATTCTCAAGGAATCCTGCATAATAACTGGTGGTCCTTCAGGTTCTCTTTTTTCATGAGCATGGGAGGACTCAGCTTGAGCTTTGTCTTTGAGTTCCTTCAAATGGATGGATAAGTTCTTAAATTCTTCAGTCCTCATAATCTGTTCAGAAAGCTTGTGGGAGAGCTCGTTACATCGGGACCGAAGCATCAGGCGTTCGTCTGTGTTATCCTCCAATGAAGTCATATAAGCATATTGTTCATCCACCTTGCCTTTGAACACTATTGATAAAATTTCTAATTCCTCGTTCAAGAATGTCAAGTGACGGATATCCTCTTCAGCCTCTGCCAAAGTGTCTTTTAGCTGTTCTATCATTGCAGCTTGTAAATTATCCTTGAAAAAACTGGTTTGCATCATTGTCAACTTCCTCTCGTACTCCTCAAGTTGATACTTGATATCATTGTTAGAATCTGAAAGAAGCTTGTTTTGAACTACGGTAGCTTCGAATTCTGTTCTCAGGGTCTTAAAGCTGGTCAATAAATTAGCATTTTCTTCAGTCATATGTGCTTCACTTGCAAGCTGCTGATTTAACATAGCCTCCATAACATGATACCTTTTCTGAAGCTCCAAAAGGCACCCATCTGAGGACTTAAGTTGCTGCACGAGTTCCTGAAGTATTATTTCATATTGATTTGTGACATAAGCAAGTTTAACATCTGCAGCAATTGAGTACTCTAGCATTTCAAATAACTGACTTTCGAGATCATTTGTACAAGAAGAATTTTTCCGAAGCCTTTCCATAAACTCATTTTGCTGCGCCAAATGGTGAGAAAGTCTTGATTTCTCCAATTCAAGATCTGATGCTACTCGCCTGAAGTGCATCAGCTCAGTTTTTTGCTGTTCAAAATTGAGAACTCTGTCATGCTCCTTGTTTAACTTAACCTTAAGATCTGCAATTTTCTCCTCTAGTTCATCTTTGAAACCCTTTTCAATACATAGCTCTTCATGCAAATTTCTCAAATTTTCCTTTAGACAACTAACCTCAGATGCAAGCTCCATGGATTCCCCAGTTCTATCCTGTAAGGACACCATGAGGTCTTTCTTGTCTTTTATTAGCTCTGTAATGGTTGAATTATTCCTCTTGAGTTCCTCAGCCAGAGCGTCCAAGCCTAACATGTCTTGAGCAATGTGACCATTTGTAGAAGTTAGTTCCTGAATCTGATCTTGTAAAAGAGCAAGATCAGCTAAAAGTTCTCTGTTCTGCTGTGCAGACTTCTCTTCAATTTCAGAAGTGAGGTGGAATTTGTCAGCAACAGATTCAAGTTGAACTTGAAGGTTGTCCACAAGGGCATTGGACACTACTAGTTTAGCAGCCATATCCTTCATGTCACCTTCAAATTTCTGCACATGTTTCTCAAGTAGGGTTTCATATTGGTTTGTGATATAAACAAATTTAACATCTGCGGCAATTGAGTAATCTTGCACTTCAAATAATCGACTTTCAAGATCTGTTGTACGAGATGAACTTTTTTGAAGCTTTTCCATGAACCCGTTTTGCTGCTCCAAAAGGTGACGAAGTCTTGATTTTTCCAATTCTAGATCTGATGCCACTTGCCTGAAGCGCGTGAGTTCAGTTTTTTGCTGTTCAAAATAGATCACTTTGTCACGCTCCTTGTTCAACTGAGACGCAAGATCTCGGATTTTTCCCTCTAGTTCATCTTTGAAACCCTTTTCAATTTGTAACTCATTGCGCAAGTTTCTCAAGTTTTCTTCCAGACAACTAATCTCAGATGCCAGCTTGATAGATTCCCCAGTTTTATCCTGTAAGGACACCCTGAGGTTTTGGTTATCTTGAATTAGCTCCGTTATGGTCGATTTATTGCTCCCGAGTTCCTCAGCCAGAATGTCCAAGCCTAACATCTCTTGAGCAATGTGACCATTTTTAGAAGTTAGTTCCTGCATCTGATCTTGTAAAAGGGCAAGATAATCCAAAAGTTCTCTGTTCTGCTTTGCAGACCTTTCTTCAATTTCAGAAGCATGGTGGAATTTGTCAGCAACAGATTCGAATTGAACTTGAAGGTTATTCACAAGGGCATTTGATACAACTAATTTAGCTGCCATATCCTGCATGTCACCTTTGAATTTCTGCTTCATTGCCAGAATCTCTGACCTGGCAGCTGTCAAGGACATCTCAGCAGTGACTCTTTCACTCTCTAGATTTTTCTTCTCGTCCAGCATTTGGAGTATCTTGCTATATGCATTATGCTGGATTTCTTCTAACTGCAAGATGGCATCTTTGAAATCTGTGCACTCATCAAGACATTTAGAGTTACTGAAAAAAGCCAATCCACGAAATTGTTTACCGTATGATGACAACAGAGTAGCCAACTTATCTTTCACAAAGCAGATATCTTCCTGAAGCTTTTCCTTTATAGAAGCCAATTCATCTGATTCAGCTTTAAGCAGCCTCAAATTTTCCTTTAAAAGAGGGATTTCATTTCTAAGATTTGCATTTTCTGATGCTTCATGTTTCAACAGAAGAGATAGCTCAGCATTCTCTGACAAACAAGTCTCAAATTTGCTTTGGTAACTTTTGTATTCAGTTACAAGTTCTTTACAGTCTGTCAGCTTCTGTGCAAGAAGAAAATTTTCTTTGGATATACTTTCTAATTCATCTTCTAAAATTTGATTTTGCAGAGCCATGTCACTACACTGGGCAATGCAACTAGACTTGTACTCATTAAGAGTTTGAATATCATCCATGGCCTTCTGCAACCTTACTGTCAACTGATTTTTGACGGCATTTGAAAGCTCTAACTCCTGTGCAAGTTCATAAATTTTCCCATTTATCATGTTAATCTCAGCATTTGCTTCAAGCAGTGTTTCTTGCAAAGTTTTTGAATATATGTCCAAGTTTAAGTTCACAGAGTGCGTTTCACCGAGCTCTTCTTCAACCTTTTGATAAAGCCCTTCCTGCAAGTAGAGGGATCTCTTCAAGTCTTCTAATAGGATATCTCCCCCTGCTAGTTGTTTCCTTGGACCCAAATTTTGATTCTGATACTGCAACAATTTTGTAGCATCATAATCCTCTTGACTCTGCAATATTTTCGGGCGTCCTAGTAAATATGGTGGGGGAGATTCTGGAAAAGCGTGCTTAATGATGTTCTCATTAGTCTCAAACATGGACACAACCTGAGAAGAAAGCAGCTCAAGGTCCTTCTGTAATTTGTCCACTGCAATTGAGTAATTTAATCGGGCTCTTTTGAGTGCTGCTTCCGAAGTAGCAGCCCGTTTTTCAAGCTCCTTATTAAGGGCATCCAAACCACATCTCTCATCTGCAAATTGTAACACCTGATTATTCATATCTTGACGCATTGACTCGATTTCAGCTCTGTCGGCAGATATAGTGTAAAGGCAAGTAGAATGCTCATTCCTGAGACTCTGCAACTCTCCTATCATTCGCTTCTGATTTTCCTCCAGCTCCTGAATAAGGGCTTCATAATAGCATTCCATCTGATTCATTTTTTTCAGAAGACCTTCCCTTTCTACTTTAGCCTCGTCCAACTCCCTTACAAGATCTAAAATTTGGCTTTTCATAGTATCAATAACACCTATAGAGTTGGGTACTTGAGACACTGGAGTCGGTATGCTGAAATGATGAAGAATACTTTCCGGCTGAAATGAGTTCAAAGAAAACCTGTTGGCAGCTAAATACTGTTCACCAATTTGAACTGCTTCACCATTTCCGCATTTAATATCCCGAATAATAGTGAGCACTGTTTCCAACTCGGAATAAATAAATCTACTATCATTTTCATGGAAGCCAACATATGCTTTGTTTTGAAGTTCTCTTATCGTGTCCTCCACTACTGATATCTTCTCTAACCACTCAACCTGAACATTCTGAAGTAAGTGATTATCCTGATTGATGCTGGTTTCCTTAATGGTAATTTGAGGGCTAAGTTTCAAATCTTTAAGCCTTTCTATATCTTCCTTGAATAGCAAGCATTCCGATTTCATGACAAAGACTTCTTTTGTCAATTCTTCAACTGAAGATTTCTCAGTGACAATGAGGTCGGAAAACTTCCGCGTTTCAATACCCAATTCATCAGCTAGGCTTTGCAAGGAGCTGACCTCCAACTTAAGGTCCAAAATAGATGATTGAGCCAATTCCAAGCCTCCACTAAGTCTATTATTCTCCTCACGGGCCATTGCAAACTCATTATCCATGGAATTGTCTGAACTCCACCTTTGAGCCGAATCACTACTCCCTTGGGCCATAATTTGATGATCAGATGGATCTCCTTTCTCAATACGTAGACTTTGACAACAAGAAAGCCCATTCAAATCATCAGATACCATACTTTTGAGGCTATCAATTTCATGTGTGCTGGAAGTCTCATGCTTTTCAGGATATAAACTTTCTGAGGTATTGGATGAACCATCAAATCCAACACCCGAGTCTGCATATTCTTCATCCAGGCTCATGTCTTCTTCAACTGAAGAGAGCTCTTTAGCATCTGTTCTCAATCTAATTATTCCTTTTTCCTGCAGGTGGAGAATATAAACAGAAAAATCGAATTAAGTCTATGTCAATTCATAGCTATCACTTCATATATCCACTATCACATTTCTAGAAAAGTTGTCGAACAGGCGTGTAGTAAAAACTAAAGGCATGAGAAATCACATCATCCACAACAGAGCATTATTAATCCACAGATATTTCTTAACCTGGTTTATATACATCTGACAGAACCTGCTAATAAGCATGTCTATGTAAATAGCATGAATAAAGTACAAGGAGAAGAAATAATCGCATACACAACAGTTGCCACATACAGAAGCAAAGAAATAGTCAGACCTTATCCATCTGATTAATGGAGTTTTCATCAGAACTTGATATTTTGCCAGTACCACCATCACCATCAACTCCAGCTTGCAACCCTTTTTCTCTGAGTTCTCTCTGCTTCTCAAATTCCCTGCAAGCAAATAAACCTCAAGTTTAATTAATTTATCATAAACTAATGTTAGCATTAAGAGAAATGGTGCACTACCTAAATCCGGTCTTGGAGGTCAAGAGCTGGACCGTAACCTGGAACATAAAGAGGCAGTCAATAAAAATATAAAAGAAAGCATATTTATAAAATAATCATAAGTAAATCTACAGTACAAATTATAGAAAAATAAAATGAGAAAGAAAGAAATATTCTACACTGCCAAAAAGTTAAATGTGGAGATGCATGGGTCAAACTACCAGAGAGGACAAGCTATGAATGACAAGTGACAACCGTGTGTATTCTTGTTAAGCACCAGCATCTCATAAATCGGTATTCTAGTCAAGTGTTCGCATCTCATCATCAATCTTCAATTTTTTTAGTAATAGAACTAAGTTTTGAAGACATCAAGTTATGTTAGCTATTGCTCCGTACACGGAAAAGGATTTTCTCCTAGGGTGAGATTACTTCCAAATGGACTTCTAGCCTACTTGCATGCAAGGAGTTTTACTCTCTATTCTTGTAAGACAAAAAGGGACGAATGACCCATACGCTATAAAATCTTTGACAAGCTCAAGGTTTTGTTGCAACAGTCGCCAAGGAACAGACAGATTTGTAGGTTAATGTGAAGATTCATTGATCTTCAAAACAAAGTCTTTGCATGCTCCAGATGACTATTTTAATTGGGTCACTTCTAAGCTCCTCAGTATTCATAATATAGTAACAACGTAGGCCAGGGAAGATGGCTATGCACCTACTAAGTTCGAAATTTATTAACGTGAAAATAATAGGAATGCAGGACCAATCTGAATGTAGCATCTGAAGATTAAATAGGAGCACACATCCTTCTGGTGTTGGAACTTCTTGTTATGAGTAACTCATTCTAATAGGGGCATTCAAGTGGCTTGCATGACGCTGTAAAATTTACAATAAAAATGTTTTTAGCAGACTTCATTTCTCCCTTACATGTAATATAGTTCCAAAGTTGCATCCTTGAAGAGGAAGTGCAATGGCACAAGGCTTCGACGCATCAGCATAATCGGCAAGATTGACAATAGCCTCACCAAGGATGCTAGCCCGTGAAGAACCCTGAAACCAAAGAAAATGAGTCAAAAGCAAAGTTAATTGAAGTTATTTTATTTATTTATTTTGAAAACTAAAAACCGTCATAATCCAAGACACAAAAAAGGAAAACCATCCAGCCAAACATTAGCATCATTCTCATTAAAAAACTAACAAATAACAGATAATAATACTCTAACCCAGATATTCAATATATTCTTTCTTTTGTAATATACGAAATGAGAAACAATATAGACACATTTTGCCCCTATTTGGTGGCCATTTTTTTTGGAAAACATTGTTTTGAATAGTGAATTTTAGAAGAATGTGTCATTAAAAAGTAGGAAAAAGCTTTGGGTTTACGTGTAGAATATTTTATTCTATGAATGCATGGTTGAACATGAGTGTGTGGAAAAAGAGTTGAAAAAATGGGAGACAAAAAGGGGCTTTATGTGTTCAGACAGTCTTGTTAAGTCAGGTCATGTATTTTTCTTTCAATACATAATAAATTATATTCTGGAGTCATGATATTTCTGCTCGGGGAGGAGATGGTGCAAGAAATATACCAACTCCGCCCCTGGTCTAGAGTTCGATGTTTGGTAATTAACTAAAATTAACTGGACGCAGGAGAGACTCACATTGTTGGCTATTCAGAATATATTAGCAAAGAACACGTAAGGTTAGATATGAAAAATATGCATAAAGTCTTTACATGCCATGGTGCACCCTAGCCATCAGATCCTTCATTACTTTTTGTTTATCTTGTTTAAAATTTTAAAGCCATAAACCCCAGGAACAATAGAAATGGTTCAAATGAGAAACCATAGTCAAGATATAAACAATACCATGGCCACAACAAGTTTGCAGAGCTTCTCATCATATTGTTTGCTTTTGGAGTTTTGGAGAAGCTTTGTAGTTTCATAAATAGGATCTGCCCATTTACATGTTCCACTTCTCACACTTGCTTTGGTCGTTTTTGCTGTAGCCTTTCCAGAATCAGTAGAGATTAATGATATAAATAACTTATCCCATCCACTTTGTGGAACCTGAAAAATCAAATGTGGATAATAATCATGTAATTAGCCATTGCAGATGCAAGAGTTTTGCATTTGTTATACATCTAATTCTATATTTCATAATATCAACCCCTCTACCATCATAAGAAACCATTATGCAGCAATTCCCATTATGACTAAACACCTTAAGCATGTTAGATTTTACTCAGTGGTAAGTCAAACTTACTTCTAAGTCACTAATTTTGCCAAACATGATTTAGAAGTTACTTTTCTAAAGAAAATCTTAAATGATTTCTAGAAAATTAACTTTTAAGCTCAGTCAAGTAGGTTATTTATATAGCTTATCTAAATTCCTGTTCTAGAATATTAGACATTGTAACTCTCACTGTTTTCACAAGTAAATAACGTAACTCCCATTGATCTGATAGAGATACTTCCACTGTCATGTGTTTCTCACATGGTATTATGGGATTTCTTAAAATAATATCTAGTTTCTTGACTCCAACAACTATTAAATTATATTTCGAGTTGTAATAAACGTAGCGTATTATGCCCTTAAAATGTTAATGCTTATGAATACCAGGATATTCTTGAAAATAATAATGATTCATTTTTTAGGAAGGTTGATTCTTGTGATAATTGACAATTGTGCATAATGGCTACTATTATTAAGTTCTGCAATAGAAATGCAATAAATGAAACGAAATAGTGAAAAATATTTTCTGCCAATCCTTCATATGTACAATTTGATCCTGTGGCAACCACTACAAAACTATTTCACACTTGCCATACATAAGCGGCTTATATGGTCCACCATCACAAATTTATCCAATCAGATAACAGCCATCCTTACAGATGACTAATGAAGTAGCACTAGAAAATGATTATTTTCAAAGGTTAATTGAATACAATTCCTACAATATTCAAAAAAATGTTTATATAATAAAGAAAATGAAGAGAAACATAAACATGAAATTATTGTCATTCCTGATTCCAAAGACCAGGGACATGCTTTTTAACTGCACATAAGCATGTAATTGTAGCATGCCTTCTTAACTACAAAAGAATGAAGTATATAAAGATGATTGCAGCACAACCCATACTGCATAACATGATTCGTAACATTATTAGTCTCCATCCCCATTGGAACTTGGGAAGACCAATTTCTTTTGCAGTTTCACGATGTCAAAAGGAAAATGGAGCTGATGCGAAACTAAATCTTGAAACGGTATTTTGTGAATCAGAATTACAATTTGATACTCCGAATTTGTGATTAACAACTCAATAACATGATATTAACTAGACATATAGAAAGCATCTGATATGTATCATTATGTTTGAGTTGGCCTATTTGAGCTTATAAGGAGAGAGAGGAAATGTATGGTCTCCAAACATAGATACAGGCGGGTTCTGGTTCAGATTGATATACTATAGCATAGTGTTAAGTTCATCAGTATCACATATGTTATTCTTTCAGGCTCAGCAACCAATGTTGTAAACTTCCTTCTTGTGCAGGAAACTTACGAAATTCCTGAAATTCCACTATGTATTGCAGATACTAATGTTAGATCATTCTGTGAAGCCTAAAAACCCGATTAACATGTTGAACACCAAATCACTTCTCCTGCCTTGGGGCTGCCAATTACCAGATTTTCATTTTCAGGATGTAAAAGAGAACATTCTTAAGCATTCACTTAGATTTATAGCATCTGAAAATGAAAACAAAGCAATGTCCCCACTGAGTTTAAAACATCCAAACTTATAGGGAATAGTCTTTGAAAGAGCAGTCAAAGAGTCTTACATCTGTAGCATGAAATTGAAGCCGAAAAACTGCCTTCACTTTAGTCTTCTCGAGCTTCCACTTTGTGATCCTCGACATTATACCACCACTGACTTGAGCATCAGCTGTTATCTGTACTGTACAGACGTGCATCAACACAATGTCATCACTAAAATCTTCACACAGCATGCAATCCATAATAAACAATTACGATCAACCATGAAAAAAATATTGAAATGTCTAAAGGAAATATTGTGTGCGAATCAATAACTGCTTCAATCAAGCAATTCCATAGACATTAGATGATCACTAAAGTAAACTAATTCAATGCCTGAGTGCCTATCACAATTTCCTCTTAAAGTATAGACCACTCTCATCTGTAAAGACAATAATTCAATTTGGAGAAGCAAATGTCTCAAAATTCAAACATCAAAATCCCATCAGCTAATACACTTTACCTCAGCAATCAAAGAATTGGGAAGTTAGTATCAAACGGTACTCATAGGAGGTAGCTGAAATAGATGGATCAAAGAAAATTGTGGGGGGGGAAAAAAAAAGAGTTCCAGTTGCATTAATGTAAAAGGAAAACCCAGATCTTGAGATTTACATAAACAAGAACCCACATCAGGAAAAAGAAGAAGTCATAATCTGAGGACAAGTTGAGCTAAACCCAGAAATTACCTTTTCTCGAATTCAAAAGATCATCCAATACTCCGTGATGCACTTCCTAATTGATATCATAAGATAAAGAAACAGCTTTATGCAATGCCATTTAAAAAAATAAAACGCACAAACCCCACAAAATGTTCCCAGATATTCTTGGACCCAGAACCAAAATAATCAAACAAAATTTAAGAAAAGACTCTTTCTTGAAAACTAAAGCAAGAATCTGAAAATGGATTCTGAGAAACCCACAAATGTTAAAGAAAAATTAAACGAAAAGCTAAACTACAGTGGCAATAACACCATACTGATACTGTTTTTACTTTTATAAAACGTCAAAAAATAAAAAATAAAATTATTTGCACGGCTAAAAAAATTCACACGTCTCCTGCTGCTCTTACAGTGGAATGTCAGTAACATTTCACAGTTCAACGAGCTCACACATCCTATTCATAAATACCCCCATATTCATAAAAAAAAAAAATAATAATAATAATAAACAAAAATTAATAATTATAATAAAGAAGCAATTTTACATATAAAGATTAAAGGAGATGTGAAGCTGTCTAAAGTACCTAACAATGGATCTTAGGTGAGGAGCACCTTGAAGTGCAAGTAAAACAAGAGAAAATGAAGGAATCTTTGTTAAGAAGAGAGAGAGAAGAGTCGTCCTGTCAGCGACTGACGATGGAGTATAAAACCAGTAAAATCAAGCTCTGGTTTTCCACCATTCAAATGCAGAAAAAAGAACTTTGTATAATGAATATAATTTTTTTCTTTGATTTTGTGTATTTGAACATTAATCAAGATGAAAAAGTAGGATTAGAGAGATTAACAAAGTCAGAAATCCCGCCAAAGAACGCAATTTTCAGTAATTAATTTTGCTTTTCTTTTTCTCTTGAAACCAATTAATCTTACGTGATTAATAAGAAAGTCGCTATCCGTCTAATAATTTCGAGTGGAATAGTTCAATTTACTAGAGTACCCTTCATATTGTAGGCCCAAGGGTTTTATTTTTTGGAATTTTGAAAGTTAGTTGAGGAGAGTTTTGGAATTTAACAGTCACTTACTCCTACTCCCCCAATCGTTGACTTTTTGCATGCCAGATCTAGCGCAGACGAGACTTTATTTTTTCTTACAAGTGACCAGATATTCCGGAAATAAATCTTAAAATGAATTAAAAGATCTAAGGTCTAAGATTCAAGGAATTTTATAATTTTTGTGAATTTTTTTGCTATTAGAGTGTATTTGGTGCTTATTAAAATAAGAGAATGCATTTTTTTGAAACGATGTAATGAGAAATATGTGGTTGAAAAAGCAGGAAAATAATTTTTGGAATAGTGATTGATGTAAGAAATGTGTGGTGGAAAAGTGATGAAAAGTTTTTGATTTGTGTGTAATATTATTTTATTAGGAGAATGTGTGGTTGAAATGAAAAATGAGAATGAGAATAAGAATGAGAAAGAGAAATTAATGGGTGTCAAACAGGGGCTTTATTTTTTCTTACAAGTGACCAGATATTCCGGAAATAAATCTTAAAATGAATTAAAAGATCTAAGGTCTAAGATTCAAGGAATTTTTTGAATTTTATAATTTTTGTGAATTTTTTTGCTATTAGAGTGTATTTGGTGCATATTAAAATAAGAGAATGCATTTTTTTGAAATGATATGATGAGGAATATGTGGTTGAAAAAGAAGGAAAAATTATTGATGTGAAGGAAAATATTATTTTATTAAAAATTGTATGATTAAAAATGAATAGAAGAATGAGAATGAAGTCAAACGGGGGCTAAATGAAACGTTAACTTAAAATCCTAAAATCTCATGCTTCACCGATAAATGAAACCATGAACACAAATGGATTATGTTTCCTGCCACGTGAACAAAATGGTGGTCCATAATTTAAGACATTGTATTGAAACACGATTTTCTTTGAAAAAGCCACCGTCTTAATCATCTAAGGCTCTGTCTGGTGCAGCTGAATGTTTGGATTTTCAGTTTTTTTTTTTTTTTACCGTTACCAATGGCTGGAAGATCTCACATAACTCACATGTAGTCAAAAACTGTTGACCACTTTTGAAAATAACGAGCAGAAAAGCTATTTTTGGTGGATAAAAATCTGCACCATACATAGTCCAAATGAAGCGAACATTCTCCCTTCTCTTTTGCTTTTACTTTATTGTTTTGTCTTTAATAAATTTTTTTTATATACAAATATGTCATTTTACAAAACATAAAATAAAGTTTCTCGGTTCGCCTATCTTTTTTTAATTTTTTCAAGGATTTTGGTACTCTCACAACTCATCGACCATGTCATTCTACTAATATTGATTTCATAAACTAACCATTAGATTTATATATAGCATGTAAGAGGATTACAATATATAGAATTTACAATGTAGTAATCATTGGAAGATCCCATCCCATGATTACAGTCGTAAAAGAGGAAAAGAATAAATGCAAAAGATTGAAATAAACTATAGAGATTATTCTCAGTTAATCGATTCTAAAAATTCAATTCTATCATGTCCCTTCAAGATTGACCTTCAGTAAAGTAGGCCGATCTTGGAGTGATGACGAATGAACTTTTGGTCACATAATAGTTTTGCCAAGGAGTCTACGAGTTGATCAACAGTATGAATGTTGACCATAATGAATATTGACTGTAAAATATTGATCAACAATTTTTTTCATGCATAGGGTTTTCCCTACTAAACGTTTAAATCTCAAGTAGAAGCAAGAGGGAAAATGACTACTTGAAAGGAAGATATTGAAAATTTGCATGCCTTTTTCTCACCCCAGTTGTGCTTATGTATAGATTTCTGATTAAGGCTTGGGGTAAATTGATCTTTTCTATTGATGATACATGCTAGCTATTGATTGGTTGACTCATAACTAAATATGTTATCCATTCACATTTTATTTGTTAATCTACGTGTCCCTCATTGGGTTGTGAAGTCATGCTTTCCAATCTTATTCACGTGTACTTCGATAACGAATTTTGCTGATATGGAATAACTGATGAGCGCAGTTTTCATTTAGTTCGTCATTTCTTATCTAAAAGTTGATTGCGGGAACTTGCGTTATAAACACTCGCCCATGTTATTTAAGGCTTGTGTATGGTTTAGCTAACCTTGATACGGTTTACTTGACAGGGATATGGGCTCACTATTATTCCTTTTTGAATATTTATTGTTAACAAGGAACATGAGAGACGTGCAATTGATGATTAGTTGACCTTGCACAAATGAAAGTCGATGGCAATATGGTTCATGCGAGAAAGGAAGACCGGATTGGCGGACAGGTATGTGGTGCCAATGTTATCACTGTAAAGTATGGAGGAGGATTGCAAATTAAGTTCAAGAATAAGGAGTTGTAACATAAAAAAGTTAAGTTATAACCTTTCAAAATTAAAACCATTTAAGTTTCTGTTTTTAATTTTAATTTTCAGTTTTAACAAAATTAAAAACACCTTAATGTTATAGTGTAACTTATATTTGAGAGGTTTAATGTGGAGGTTGAATTTTCACTATAAAAAGATAGTGATTTTCATAACTTGGCCCATGTTTGAGTTACATTAAAATTTTCATTCTCATTTTTCAACTCATTTTTAACCACACATTTTTCAATAAAATAATATTTTTCATCACATCAATAAATTTTCCTTTCTTTTTTCAATCACACATTCTCCATCAATCTACTATTTCAGAATACATTTTCCCAAAATAATGTGTCACAAACACACCCTTGATATATACAACTTGAAAACACAATTTAAAGAATTATTCTCCTATTTACATTTTCATACTATATTTCTATATTTTTGGCAATTTGATAGACCTGTTCTTTATCTCCCCCACGATCATACTCATAGAGCGAGAACCGATTGTGAGCTACGTGGGTTTTATATTGGAGATGTGCTGTGCCGAAAATACCCTCATGAAGGGAGGCAACACGAATTTAGGACAACGTTCTTGATGTGATTTCCTAAAGCTTGCTTTCTAACTTCATTATTACGTTGTTATTGAATTATATGTATATGATATTTTAATCGATTATGATAACTGATAAATATCTATACGCAAATCACCAACTTTTCCCAACATAAGGTTGCAATGGCATGATATTCCGTCCCTATGGAGGATCGAGTGACAATCCTTTGTTTCTTAGAGGACCAGCTAATTGGATTTTTACCAATAACAGCAAAATAAGCTTAAGTGGATTTTTGCCCATGGATTTAGATCGATAAACTTTGCTATGTAACCTTGGATTTT
>CAIGRQ010042325.1:0-17649 GCA_903798375.1 Fraxinus sp. D2006-0159
GGTGCCTATTTCAATCTATCATATTACCAATAAAGCTATTTGTACAAAGTTGAGTTACAAAAGTTGGATTACAAAGTGTGTTGGCAACATTCAGACCGTTGATTTCAAATGATTTAAAAATCTGTTTTTAAAATGATTGGTGTAGATGTTATTTTGTCAACCAACTTTGTAACCCAACTTTGTACATGTAGCATAACTCCTCACTAATTTGGGTCATTTACGCCCTGTTTGGTTCTCGTTTTTTAAAATCATTTTTCCAAACTTATTTCCATCACGATGAGTTGAGGAGCCTAAGGTGCATCGATTCTCAAGAGACATTTGAAATTCTGTATAAATGAACCCCTCATTCTAGAATTCGACATACCAAATCAATTACAGTAGTAATTTGATTTTTAACTCACATCTCTTCAAAAATTCTATCCAAATTACTCGGCTGAAATAAAATGTCGAAATTACTTTTCAAAAAGAAAATTCTACGCAACAATTTAACTTATTTTTTATTCCATTCAAGAAGATTACTATCAATACATTGATTGACACCAATGCACAGGTAAAATCTGTACTGAAAATATTTGTTTTGATATATCTCGCTTCATGTCTTTTTCTTTATTTTCTTCCTCTGGTTTTTTTCCCTTTCGAATGTTTATGTATCATTAATTTGATAATAATTCTGTTGACCCCATTTTCCGAAATGGTTACATGGACAACATGTGTCAAGCCCACTGGCGTCCACACAAGCATATTCCAACATGTTTTGACTAGAGATTAGGCTAGAAAAGGATGACGCTCATGGACGTGGGAGATACTCTACGACGTGAGACAAAAATGTTTGAGTATCGACAAAATAATTAAAGTTGATTGCATAAAAAACAAAAAATCACAAATCACTCAACAAAAATAGAAGTAATTTAAACTCAAGCAAAATATGGAATGAGCAAGAGAGAAAATCAGATATATTTTTAAGTGTGAAGAGTTGCATCACGAACAAATATTACAAGATTTACTATTTATAAAGTTGTGGCCGATGTTGTATCAATTGGATAAGAACCACGTTGCTTCATCTCCCAGTTGCAATAATCTTTCAATTCTGAGGAGGTGGAAGTCCTCAGTTGACCCTATTGCGATAATCTTTCAATTCTTCGTTTATAATTCCGTGCCTTATCATTTCCATTAAGGCGCCATAACTGGTGGGATCCTTGCTTTGCAAGTCTCTCCAGAAGAGAGAATTCATATTCAGTCATCCCTTTTATGGCTGATAGGGTTTTCTTATCGGTAACTTGCACGCAATACGTCATTTCATCAGTGAAACAAGATAAAAAAAAAGCTTTTCAGTAACTCTCTCTGTTCCTGTCACATGTCTTGGAGGAATTGTATTGGCCCTTCGCCTTCTTTGCTAGTCGCGAAGCGATTAAGGAAAGCCTTTTTGAAATCTGGTCAACTTGTGATACTTCCTTCTGGAAGTCTAGCGTGGCACACTCCAGCTTCCCTACTTAGGGTCAAGTGGAATGCTCTACATTTCACAGCATGAGTGGAACCCCTTAAGCTCACGTGAGTTTTGAAGTTGTCGATTGGCTTCGCATGATCACTTTTTCCATCGTACTTGGAAATTTTAGGAAGCACGAAGTGGCTTGGGATAGGGGCGTCCCTAATTTCCTGGGAGAATGACAAGTTGTCATCATCGTCATCGAGGTCGCAAGACCTTTGTGGTTCGTCGAATCTTTATCTTCTATGACTTTGAGGTCCCTGAATTGGTTGGGACGGTCTTGCTTGATTCCTTGCCGTGCAAATATATGTATAGCCTGCCTATTTCTAGGCCTTCTAAGGCTTAACCTGTCGAAGACATTTATAGATCTCTGAGGCATGTCTTCTGGTTCATAATTTGGAGGAAAGTTGAATAGAACCTCATTGGATTGACCAATGGAATAGTTGGTGGATATATTAACCTCAACTTCCTTCTCTTGAGAGGTTTCCTCCCTAGTATAGTGTTGATAGTTAGCCATTCGGTTTGAACCTCCTCTTCGTCCTTGTAATAATTCCCCGAAAGGTTGTGAAAGAAAGCATTTTCTTGAGTTGCATATAGGGAGGACTGGGTATCCTCCCTGATTTTGCATACCCCTAAGCAGCTCATGCACGACAATATTCTAGTAGGTAATATCCCTCATGCTTGCGGCCATTGTGGCCACTTCTCTGGTGAGTTGGCAGCTATTCTGGACCACCACACCAATGTTGTTGATGAAATCGATGACGGGTTGCAAGAAAAGTGTGTGAGGGTTCTCCTTTTTCAAGGTAACACTGTAGCTCTCTGAGCTACTGACTCTTTATTGTCAAAACTTATGATAACGTTCTCTTCAAAAACAACTTGGTTTTTCTTATGCAAATGATAATCCCCATTTTGGTGGTTCTTTCTTCAAAGGCAAGAACCTCCAAAAATGTATTTCCTTAGCAATTTTTTCCATGAGTTCTTCGTGGTTGAATGTGTGGTTTCTCATAATCTGTTGGTCCTATTTTTTTGCAATGTTTATGTGGACAACATGTGTCGGATCCACTCGTGTCCACGCAAGCAAATTTCAAAACGTTTTGACCGGATTTAGATGGGAAATGATGGTATTCATGGATGTGGAGATGCTCTACGATGCGAGACAAAAATGTTCGAGTATCAACGAAATAATCAAAGTTGATTGCATAACAAACAAACAATCATAAACCACTCAACAAAAGTAGAAGTAATCTAAACTCAAGCAAACAATATGGAATGAGCAAGAGAGAACATCAGATATATTTTTAAGTATGAAGAGTTGCGTCGGGAACAAATGTTACAAGAATTGCTTATCTATAGAGTTCTGACCGACGTAATAGTCGTTTGATAAGAACCACGTGACCTCATCTCCCAAGTCGAAGTCTCACATTACTCAATCTGTTATGCATTTAATACATTGACAACAGATCAACCACCTTATACTTTAGGCTGACAACCTTAACATTCATCATTACTAACATTACATAAATCATTCATAAAGATTGCCTATGAATCCTCTAAAAGACAGCGTCGTTGTTGACTTAGTCAGATTTGACTCACATCTCCACGTGGATTATGATCTGGTGTTCAATTGTAATCTCGACGACGATGCGTAACAAATTCTTTTACATGGTCAATACACACACACACATTACTAAGTGGGACATGATGAAACATCAAATTAATATGTGTTCTAATTTTGATCCATTTAACTTGATGTGCAATCGATTTTGATCCAAATACGAATCGATTCTAATTCTAATTTTATGGGGGGTCAATTTCAATTGATCTAATTAATTGAAACTTTCCCAATAATTACTTTAGACATTGTATATCACCCTTTTACTTTTAGCAGATTAAAAGTAATTTCTTAAAATAACATGTTGGGTTTATTTTTTAATAAAAAAAAGTTATTTAAAATAACTTAAAAGTTTATATTAAAAAAAAAATTCCATCTCATTTCGAGGAAACAAACACGCAAGCACGCAGAGGGACAAACCTTAAAGAAGCTCCTTAAATATCGATTTCTCCGGCGGAATCTCCCGATACATATTTCCTGCGAGACCTTAAACCTCAATCGAAAAATCCGATCCGCTCCATTTACAGAAGATCCGAATTCAATTCATTGGACATTTTCGGATTTGATTGATGGCTCCGGTTTCTGCTCTCGCGAAGTACAAATTAGTGTTCTTAGGTGATCAATCGGTCGGAAAGACTAGTATTATCACAAGATTCATGTACGACAAATTCGATAACACTTATCAGGTAAAGATCGATTAATCGCCATCAATTTTTGATTTTATATAAGTAAATTTGCTCAAAGAGTACGGATCTAACTGCTAAAGTTTCTAATTAGTTCGCATTTTCGGAGTTTTTAGTTTCTATCTTAATTTATTGTGATTTGTTTATATTACTAGCTAGTATATTCACGCCGGGATGAGTTTTGGATTCCTTTTAATGTGGTTACTGATCTTATTGGTAATGACTAATGAGTTCTCGTTTTTATCAATGATCGTATCTTAGTCATCTGATTCCGATATAACGCGTAATTTGGCACTTATCATGAATGATCTTATGTATTAATAGACGTTTGACTAAGTCAAAGCTGGGATAGTGTTTTGGAATTTTTTGTATAACTAGAATATTTATATAAAATCTCGATCAGTTTAGAGAAATGAATACCCTCTTTTGGGTCTGTTGATTTTAATGCAAAAATTAAAGTAACAATTTGTTTAGTGGTAGAAGACTAAAATGGAATACGGCTAGGGGATATGTTTCTTTCTGAAAAATTTATTCAACCGTCTTTGTTTAAAATGTTTAAATTTAAGATTGGTCATGTTTATCTTCTAGCACCCAACTTGTTCTTTTGCTACTTCTTAGTTCACTAACCATAGAGACCTTCATGTTTTATATGAGCACTCTCTGAATTACACAATACTCGATTAAATCTTGTCTATTTGATTGCATGTTTTATTAAATATTGAATAAAGAAAGGAAATAGTTTTATGATATGCATGGCATACTCTTGAAGTGGACCTTTTCATGTCTAAACAGTGACTATCCTGCAGTAGGTGACAAATTCTTTATATGTTTTGATTTCCTTTAATTGATTTTCAGGCTACTATTGGTATTGACTTTCTTTCAAAGACAATGTACCTTGAAGATCGAACAGTAAGATTGCAGCTTTGGTAAGAAGTGTTTCTTGCTTAAATAATGCTGCCATATTTTGAACATACGTGTAACAGCGTTGTGCTTGGCTAAGATTGTTGCCTCATAGTGTGTGCATATTACCTGTAATTATAATCATAGTACCGAACATTAATCTGAGTATGATCTGAGCGTTAAAATTATAGTATATTGCAAACCATTCTCCTGCTGGGTTTTATCGTCATTGGTCAAAAGATTACAGTGACACTTTGGTTGATTTATGGGTCGAAGAGATTGCAGATGCTACTATTGAGCTGCTAATTCATTTGTGCATACTCTTCTGTACACTGTTTTATATGATGTCCTGATTATATTTATGAAAAGGCATGGAATTTTTGCCTTTTCACATTCTCCCATCCCATGTTGCAACTGGGCCTCTCTCAAGGCTGTATATGGTGGCATGGAAAGCTTTTTCTTATTCTATGGTGGGACTGTACTGGTAAAGAGGTGTTTGAAAGCTAGTTCACGTAATTTACGTTCTCTTTTCTGCAAGGCCCTAAGCATAGTCATCTTTCACATTTTGGCACGTATGCAGTCACTGTAACCTCAATTTCGAATTTATTTACTTTGGATTTCTTGCAGAGTTGTATACTTTGGGAACTCTATTTAATATTATCGTGTGCAGGGATACTGCCGGACAAGAAAGATTCAGGAGTCTAATTCCAAGCTACATAAGGGACTCCTCTGTTGCAGTCATTGTATATGATGTTGCAAGTATGAATCTTCCTCTACATTGTATTTTTATCTGGTCACACTACACATAGAAACCGAAAAACAATTTGATAATTGAGAATCCAGAGAAAAAGGATGGTTGCCCATGTCTTTCTAAAGAAACTACCTATAACCACATGAAAAAGTGTTCATACGGTTGTTGTATTTCCCAATCCTTTCTCATTTCTACTGACTTTACTTGACTTTTATGTATTCGCTCTATAAATATGCATTGATGATAATTTTATCTATTATTTTGATGCCTTCTAGGCAGGCAGTCCTTCCTCAACACTTCAAAGTGGATCGAGGAGGTTCGCACTGAGAGAGGCAGTGATGTCATCATTGTGGTAGTTGGCAATAAAACTGACCTAGTGGATAAGAGGTACGGATGTTAATTTTTTCCCTTATTTTTGTTTTTCATATATAGCCCCTGTTTGGTATTGATTAAAATCAAATTTTAATTTAAATCAAAGTCAAACAATCAATATTAACTACATATTTTGTTGGTCCCACAACTTTTTAACCATACATTCCATCAACTTTTATCAAAATTTACTAAAAATCTAATTTTAATCTCCACCAAACAAGGGCATAATATTACTGTTAAATTGAGACTTTTTCTGCTGTTGATGTATGTTATTTTGTTACTTCTATTTGAGGGATGAATGTACTAACTCAGCAGTTGGATCATGAACCGAAATATGTGCTATTAGAAAACACAAAATATTATTACTGAGGACCTGAGGTTTTAGAAATTACTAACTGGGTAAAATTGCAAGCTTTTTAATGTAATAGTGCTGGAGATATTTGTGAAATTATTCTGTTTGATAAACCTTAAGTTTGTTTTATGTCAGTGCTTGCTCATTTAGAAATACGCAAAATATGTGTCCTGTATTTGAATTTCCTAATCTTTTGATTATTATTTTTTCTTTTCCGTAAACTTTCATCAAATACGTTAAGGGTGTGGTAAGGAGACATGAATGAATTGATAATAAATGCGTTTCTGCTTAGCATCAGTATTTAGGTCTACCTTTGCTCATTGATCAATTTAATGATGTAAGTTTCTGTTTAAACTGTTATCGGCATTGTTGTTACAATGATGAAAGCGAATTGAATTAGTTTGAATAACTATCTAGGTATATTCGCCAGGATAATGTTCTTCTATTTAATTCCTTTGACATTATTCTACTCTAATGCTTTATGTGCATGGTGACAATTAGGCAAGTCTCAATAGAGGAAGGAGAGGCCAAAGCTCGTGACCTAAATGTCATGTTTATTGAAACGAGTGCCAAGGCTGGCTTCAATATAAAGGTAAGTGGCAGTAGTGGTAATGGATTCTACTTTCAAATGTTCTAGTTGAGTGGTGGACTAAATCTTTGTGATTTGGCTCTCACCCTCAATACTTAGGGTAAATTCTCTTTTTTATTTATTTTTAATGAATGTCATGAGCCTATCCTCACTTCTTTATTTATATATAAAAAAAACTTAATCTAATGCAAAAGTGTTGGTTTTATTCCATCATAACACCACCAAGAGATGGCAATATCCGGAGGCATGATTTTTTGTAAAGTCTATTATCTACGTGTTGAATAATCTTGCAGCTACTTGTTAATTTTAATCTTGCTACACATACATTAACTTTAATATCATGGATGATGTTCTTGTGAGTTGTCAATTTTTTATACATTGATTTTAACAACACTTTAAACAATCAATGACACAGATTTTGACAACTCACACAATGTCAAGAACAAGACAATCTAGGAATGTACATCTAGATTAATTCTATAAATTTTTACTTAACAAGTTACATTTTTTAAAGTAACCCTTACTTTTCTGTTAAAATAACATTTATTTTTACTTGTAAGAGAATGTGAAACATATCTAAATATGCTTGGGAATGAGAAGTTACTCAAAAATTAATTTAAGCTTTAGCAAACATGTACATCATGAATGAAATAAATCCATCACGATCAACAGTTGCACTTATTTTTTATTTATTTGAAAGCTCAGTAGAGATGCAATACTAAAACCTTTAAGGCCAATTGCTTCAGGCACTATTTCGCAAGATTGCTGCAGCCTTGCCAGGAATGGAGACGCTATCCTCAGCAAAGCAAGAGGACATGGTTGATGTCAACCTCAAGTCGAGCAACACAAATGCGTCTCAGTCACAACAACAGTCTGGAGGATGCGCCTGTTGATTGAAGGCCCGTATGATGCATTATTATGTTTTGGGTCGACCCTTCAATCGGGATGTAAAGTTCTTCCTTGTCATTGGTTGCATTTGAATTTACGTTGTAGTTCAGTTCACTAGTACTGTGTAATACTCTTACCTGTATCACTTTGTGGACCTGTAGTTACCAAGGCTTTAAATGGTCAGAATATTTTTGTCAGCGAGTTATATTTGTAGTGTATTAAATTACTTGTGGTGTCTTTCAGATTTGTATCAGGAAATTTTGATTTGAAATTTTCAAATAAAGCAGTGTTTTATTTCTTTTCTGTAGTAGTACGCAGAGGGTTTTATTTTGCAGGAAAACAACTTCGATAAATTCAACGCAGGTAGCTCATCTTTGCTAAGAATGGCATTCGGGTTCCCAACCTACCAAATGTCGCACCAGAGTCCCTAGCCTTTCAGAACTGTGGCAGTGCATCCCGACTTTTAACAGTTAGCCTTTGTTTGATCTTCATTATTTTCAAAATACATTTTTTTCTTTTTTATTTTCAACCACAACATGCAAATCCAAAATGTTTCCTTATTTTTTAACCACATTGTCCATCAATATATTATTTCCAAATGTATTCTTCCAATAAAATGGGGCTTTAACAAACTCTTAGAATTCAAAATTCTAAAACGTTATGACCTTCCCACTACCCCCACTATTCCCATTTCGTTTCGGGCAGGGGAGGCGGAAGAACAAAGAGAGGAAAGACACGACGACAAATGTTGAATCATGAAGATTGTAAAGTGACTGGATTACAAAACAAAGAAGTAGGTCCGAGGACCAGGGGCGGAGCTAGGCCCATGCTGCCTATGTTAGGCATGACCCATATCCATTTGTTGCCTTTCTTTTTGTTATTTATTTTTAGTTAGCTCATCTCAAAATTAACAACCGCCCGTGTACATATTAATGATAGCCCAAGCCAAAAACTAAAAAATAAAAAGCAAAAATTGCAACTGAGGTACCAAACCTTTTTGTTAGTTGTAGATTTTGCCCAAATCTTTTATTTGTACCACCCACGATACCAAATGTTTCAAAAATATGCACAAGAGGTCCAAACGGACGGTTTCCGTCCAGTTGATCAAGAATAGTAGATTTTGACCAATTTTGACAAAATTAGAAGGGGTAAAATGATAACATGACAATTTTCTCATTAAATAAAAAGAAAAAACAAAAAATCAAAAATTTGCAATCAGTTTCTCCTTCTCGACATCAACAATGTCGGTACCACCATAGCACACTGTCGGCACCACCACCATCACCACCGTAAATTAAATTAAAAAAAAAATACAAAACCATTCTTCCTCCCGCTCCACTCATCCCCATTCCCACCCACCGCAGGCCACCACCGCCTCAAAGTCTGGCCACCACCACCACCATCATTGGCAGAATTCCTTAGAACCCAAGCATTATAAATCGCAGCCACAAAGACCCATCCAATTGCCCCAACCTCAATTGGAGCAATTAAATCATCCCTAACCTCCATTGGAGCAATTAAATGGTTACCCATGGTCGTACAAGTTTGCTCGAGGTTTGTCTAGCTCCAACGGGATTCAATTTCCATTATCTGCTGATTTTTTTCGAATTTTTTGAATTGAGTTTGAAGTTTGAAAATGGGTAGTTACCGACATTGATGATGGTGGATGGTTTTCTGGTTTGGGATAGGATGATGGGGATTTGGTGGGTGATGGGTGGTGACCGTGATTTAGGTTCCTTTTTTGGGTGTCGAACGTGATTTTCTTCATTTGTGATTTACGGTGGTGGTGGTGGTGGTAGGAGGCGGCGGCTGTGGTGGTAGGAGGCGGCGACGGTGCTGGCATTGTTGATACTGGGAAGGAGAAACTGATTGCAAGTTTTTGTTTTTTAATTTATTTAATGAGAAAATTGTCAAGTTACCAATTTAACTCTCATAATTTTGTCAAAATTGGTCAAAATCTACTATTTTTGGCCAACTGGACGGAAACTGTCATTTGGACCTCTAGTGCATATTTTTGAAACGTTTGGTACCGTGGGTGGTACAAATGAAAGGTTTGGACCAAGCCTACAACTAACTGAAATGTTTGGTACCTCAACTACAATTTTCCCAAATTAAAACTCAGTTCAAAGCCAAAGCTAGATATCCAATCCTTTATTCGCTCTCTACGTCTCTCTCACCATCTCTACTCCATTTTTGTTTCAAAGACGTCGGAATACCATGCATTGCCGTATCAGCCCTCAATTTTTGAGATAGTCTCAATTTCTGGATATCTGGTTCTTCATTGTTTCAAGATAGGCTGTAAGTTTAGATATGATTTTTTCATGTACTTTTTAGCCAAATTGTTTTTTTTTTTTCTGTTGGATATTGCTTTTATTTTAAAATATGTATAACTTTTTATCCAATTCTTACTGATTTTTACTCAATTACCTATTTAATGGGTATAAAAGTAGACATAAGTAAACTTTTTAGCCAAAGAGGAATAAATTTGTGGGCTCGGAATCAATTGCTGAGGAAATGGCATTTGTGAAGAAAGTGATATATTCCTTGAAGTAATTTCATTGCAGAGTTTTTCAAAATTGATTAAGTGGTTTGCATTGAGAGAGTAATGTAGCAGCACTAGGAGATCTTTGAGAAATGACAGTGAAATTGGTTCTTGAGATTCCAGGTCTGTCACTTCTCGGGCTTAAATTCCTTTTTCCTCTTCGTTATACAACTTTGGCTCATGGTTCAGTTCACTTGAAAAACAAAGTTTGAGAAAGAATGTTTTTTCTGTTCTATTCTGCCATGAAACTGTACATGTACATGTATATAGATAGGTTAATAGTATAGGTTCTATAATCAAACTATTGTTTCTACAATTAAGCTAATCAAGCTATATGATGAATCTGTCCAAATTTATGCCGCTTGTATCCAAATTTCCCTCATCCTAGTAACCATGTGTAGGTAGTTCTCCTTCTTTAGAAATGTGAACATCATAGTCCAAAATCTTAACTTCCTCCTGATACTCCTCCCCATGAAGTTCAGGCTCAGAGGAAAAATACAACGAGTCTTCATGAAAAACTACATCCAAAGTAATGAAAATACAGTGACTTGGAGGATGATAACATCGGCACCCCTTTTGATGAGTAGCATACCCCAGAAAGACACACCGCAATGCTCGAGGTGTCAACTTGTTGCGTTGATGTTTATGAAGGTGTACAAATGATACACAACAAATGAGGGGGTAAGTTTGGGACAGATGGAACAAAAACCGCTTCAAAGAAAGCTTGGGATGGTGTCTGAAAATCAACAGTGCTAGAGGGTACTCGATTGATCAAATACGTTGCAGATGTAAGTGCTTCGCCCCAATAGGATAACGACATATGAGCTTCTATTAATAAAGCATGAACAACCTCCAATAAATGATGATTTTTGCGCTCGGCTACTCCATTCTGTTGGGGTGTATTGGAACAAGTAGTTTGACATATAAATCCATGTGCTTCCAAATACTACTGCAATTTAGATTTCATATATTCTCCTCCATTATCATTGCAAAAAACCTGATCATGTGCATTGTATTAACTTGAATGTGTGCATTGTACTGAGTACGAATCACTGTATGAAATTTTTGAAATAACAAGTTCACTTCGCCTCTGGATTTTATTAAGCACACTTAGGTCATCCGGGTACAGTCATCAATAAACATGACAAACCAACGTGATCCACTTAAGGTAGTGACTTTGGATGGACCCCAAGCATCAGAGTGTAAGACCATAAAAGGAACTGAACTTTTATTCAAAGTTAATGGAAATGAATCACGGTGGCTCTTTGCAAGTTCACAAACATCACACTCAAAACTAGCAACATCCAATTTTGTAAATAAACTAGGAAATAATATCTTAAGATAACCAAAAGAAGTATGCCCCTGAGTCCCTGACGTCGATGCCATAGCAAGATGTCAGTTTTTTTCTTCTCTCCCTTAGAACCATCAACTACCAAAGCTTGACTCAACTTGTCCAAACTCTTTGACACCAAGTCCAGGTAATACAACTTCCCTCGCCTAACACCACAACCAATCGCTTGCCTTGTTCGGATGTCTTTAAACACACAAATTCAGGCCAAAAAATTACATCTAAAACAGAATCTAAATTTAAAGTATCAGTAAAGGGAAAGGATCCTTCCCCAATAACTGGGGTCGAGGTACCATTGGCAGTTGAAGCAAACATTTGTAAAGACTGTTTAAGAGTGGAGACCTGTCTAGAATCAAATGCCATATGATTTGTTGCACCAGAATCAATTATACATGCACTATTAGAAACACGTGTAGACATATTTAAGACCTTACCACCATTATTTGTAATGGCTACCAATGCGGAGACATTTTCAGCAATTTCATACTCTGCCTTCATTAGAGCAACTGCAGCAATAGAGGTTTTCTTGGGATTCCTCTTCCGTGGATCACGGTTATGATCTCACCATTTTGGATACCCCACAAGTTCAAAACATCTACTTTTGATATGACCAGTTTGATCACAATAACAAAGAATGATTGTATTGTGCAGGATTACCTACTTAACAAGTTCCAGATGGTACTCAAATTGACAAGAGCATTGAACTCAATCAAACTAAAAGGTATGGAAATGAAGTGAAGAGTTTCCGTAAACGGTTGGCTTCAAAATTAATCTGAGCCCTCTCCATGTTTTATTATCTAAAGCAAAAAAGATTACAGTACCAAAAGTTCTGCAAGTCTACTATGGGTGCTAATGAATTAGTATGAGGCGAAATGTAAAACAACGACATTAAATATGAAACAAAATACATAAATCCAGCGAGAATAAAACAAACATCAGCAAGGCACTGTAGAGTACTTCTTGCACTGATCCATTTCCTTGACAATCAACCAAGAAAGAGGATGGAGTGAGTGATAAAATAAATGAATGGTTCTTATAACCTCAAAATGACCACCACACAAAAGATGGATATTTGTAAAATTACGAGTAAAACTCACTTGTAAAACAATTTTTCATACAAAGCTTTAGTAAAATCTTCTCACACCCAAAAAATTGAACCCGGATTACATGCCGCATCAATCATCAACCTCCTTTCTGATCTCCTTGATAAGCTCCTCCTTGTACTCCTCAAATGAGCCTGGGAAAGTCTCAACTGTGCCATTCTCCACCAGCCATATTTCACTTCTTTCTTCATCATCACAAACACGTGATATAAGCCTAGAATCATGACTGACTAGGACGACACCGCCAGTAAACTCATCAAGCGCATCTGCCAGCGCATCAATGCTCTGCATATCTAAGTGATTTGTTGGCTCGTCTAAGAGCAGAATGTGGGGCTTAGACATGGAAATGGAAGTGAAAACCACCCGGGCTTTCTGCCCTCCGGACAATTTAGCAATTGGTGTGAGGTGGTTATGGCTGGGGAGTCCAAACTTTCCAAGCTTTGCACGAACTGCCTCCTGCTTACTGAGTCCCTCTTGCTCTGGATGAAGACGGAGAAGATACTGAACTGGTGTCTCGTCCATTATCAGTAGATCCACAAAGTGCTGGGAGTATCTACCAATTCTCAATTTCTGACTCCTACGCACTTCACCCTCAGTTGGAACCAAGTCGCCAGCAAGAAGGTTGAGCAAGGTAGACTTCCCAGCTCCATTAGGCCCAACAATAGCAACACGAGTCCCCATATCAATGCCAACATCAACATTGGAGAGTTTAAAATCCTCTCTGTTTGGATAACTGAAACTAACTTCAATTAGTTGCAGAAGTGGCGGAGTTAGCTCAGTTGGTTCGGGAAAATGAAACTCCACGCTGTAATCTCTCCATTTCTGAGGTGCCTCACGCACAGGCTCATCTTCATCAACCTTTCCTTTAGACTTGTTCTTAGATGCTTCCTTGGAAGCAGCAAATTTTGCTCGATCCTTGACCTTCTCCTGCTGAGCACGACTCCCAGACCGCCTAGCAGCTTTCACTTGCTTGTCATATATCTCAAACTTCTTGTTCATCTCTTTACGACGCTGCTCATATCCACTTTCAAAATCATCGAAATTTCCACGATAGAAGTGGAGTTTCAAGTCATGGAGATGAATAATTTCATTGCAAACCATATTGAGAAAATCCCGATCATGCGAAACAACAACAAGAGTTTTCTTCCACCGGCACAAGTACTCCTCTAACCAGAGAACAGCTCTGAGATCAAGATGATTGGTAGGTTCATCCAGCAACAACAGAGTTGGCTGCACAAAAAGTGCCCTGGCCAATGAAATTCTCATCCTCCAACCACCACTAAAAGACCGGGTAGCACGGTCCTGCATATCCTTTGTGAAACCCAATCCAGCAAGAATTTTCGAAGCCTGAGCCTCAGCAGAATCTGACCCCATCAGCTGCAAGTTTTCATACAATTCAGCAAGCTTCTCACCCACGTCATCACCATTGGCATCATCATCTTCATTATCTTCGCTGGTGTCAGCAGATATATTTTGCAACAACGCAACCTCTTGTCGAAGCCTGACAAGTTCTTCATTGGCTGAAACTACTGCTTGAAGTGCTGTTCTATCATCACCCACGACCTCTTGTTCAACCAAAAGTACATCTATGTTTTTAGGTACGGGTATCTTTCTCCAAGCAAGGAGCTTCAATAGGGTAGACTTACCCATTCCATTTGGTCCAACCAATCCATACCTCTTTCCATGAGATATCTTCACCGATGTATTCTTCAAGAGTTCTTTGCCACGAGCAGACACAGAGAAGTTATCAATTGTTATATCTTTCACATTAGCATCAGCATCATCCTGGCCATCAAGAGTAGAAGCCCGGCTACCAATTACAACAGTAAAAGCATCGCGATCATCCTTAAGGGCCTCCTGCTTTGCTAGTTCAGCAGCATGTGCAGCAAACATATCCTTCTTTTCTCGTTTCTTCAACTCTTTGTCACTTACGGCAATTTCAAGAGGCTTTCCATCACTTCTATTATGCCTGCTTGGCTGTTTATGAACCTCATTCTGTTGTTGCTCATCCTCAGCATCATCTTCATCATCCGAAGGAGGAAGATCAATATCGTCAGTATACGATGATGGTTTTGGAGGTGCTTTCAATTTGGACTTGTTAGAAGTAGAGCTTGACATAGAAGACCCTTTCTTTGATTTATCAGGCTTTTGGTCCATGCTGGCAAGCATTGCAGAGACTGAGAGCTTCTCTTTACCGCTCGACTTTGCTTTTGTATTATTTCCAGCCTCCTCTGTTTTCTTCTTCCCCATTGCGGCGGCTAATCTGTTTAGATAAAAAAAAAAAAAATCAACAAAAATCTTGTGTTGGTAAGTTTAAAATCACACAGTTCTCTTCAACAAGCTGAAACTAAAAAACTTAGTTCAAATTTTAAAGGCGACACCCAAAAAAAAAAAACGTCTACCTAAAGTTTGGCATGTAAGAAAAATGTTTTGAAAACTAGCCGGGGCATCGACCGGAAAAGGAAAATAGTCATGGATCTACAATTTTACAATCCATGATAAACACCAAACTTTGTATTCAAATGCACTTTGTATTTAAAATTTTTGCACCACTGGTAACACAAAAGTAATTGGATTGTGGCCTCTTATGTAATTTAATTAGCATAAAATGAATTATAATTGCAAAGTATTCTGTAAATCGTTTTTACCATTGCATTCAGAGGGAAAAGAGCAAATTCGTAGAAAATTACTGGAACTATAGAAAGGTACGATCCATCTTCATATCAGAATGTGGTTAACAAAGGAATTTACAACGTCCAAGTTGTAGATGCAAACAAAACATTAGTGCAAAATCCATTAATCTGCGAAATTAAATTAACTTAAAACAAATCGTGTGTCCATCATAAGTATCAAAACCACTAAATAAACTAAAAACGTCTGCTGACAGAATCTTGTTAATTTCATATATTTTTATGAAAATATCATGCTTAATTAACAAACTAAACTGTAACAAATACAATAAATCCAAAAAATTCAGTATAAAAAGGACATAAAAATGGGACCTGAATGACGGGTTCGGATTCCCGAATGAAAACTTTAAATTCCTGGGCCGGATATCAGTTTTGAGGTGGTGGAATTGCTCCGGATTTTGGAATCTAGGGCATGGTTCGTGGACGATGAAAATGTACGTAAATAATTTAAGATTATTAATTAGGACATTTAAAATCGTTCTCCACTACATTTTGAATTTTGACTATAATTAAATTAATAAATAAATACATTCAAAAAATTTTAATTTTCAAAGCAATCAAATTCAACGCAATCAAATAATCTAAAGAAAAATTAATTAAAATAAAATATAAAAAAAAATAATAAATATTTGTTTGAAGTAGTAAAATTAAAGAGTTGTGATAAAGTACAGGGCCATTTCATAGGCCCCTACCAGATGAGATACATGGGGAGGGGAGCCGATTTTTTGCATTTTAATACATTGGGGTGGGGCCCCTCATATAGTGAGGGGCCTGTAAGGACCTGTGAAAAAAAAGCCCCTGTACTCAGGGTTTTGCTCAAAATTAAATATTAAATATAAAGAATTTAATTTAAAATTTGGATTATTCCAGGTGTACAGAATTTTTTTTAACAGAGAGTTTACACCCCTCACATATATGGATCCACCAGAATAAAAAATGAAAAAAAAAAAATAAAAAATCACCCCCTACTCTATGTTGCTGTGAGTGTCTGTAAAACTACTCATCCCACACCTTCCATAGATGTAGCATTTTTCTTAAAATTTTAACTATCTAAATTTATAGACACACTCCAAATAATAGAATACACTCTTTAAAAATAGAGAATTTTTTGAAAATGATCTAAAATAGTTCACTGTAATGAACTTGTTCAATACTGTCCGTCCGGGTCAACCAAATACTAGACTTTTATAGTACGGTAACCTTATTTCAGTCCACATTCGGCCCAATTTTTTCAAAAACTCATTTTTTCAAAATTCATTTTTAATCGCACATTTTTTCATAAAATAATTTTACACATAAATCCAAAATTTTCCTTATTTTTTAACTACGCATTCTCTAACAAAATACTATTCTAAAATATATTTTTACCCAAAAATGAGGCTCAAACTGGGGCTAATATTTTGTAACTCTTCAAAAATACATTATTTTCATTTATAATTAAGAGTTTTGTATATTTACATTGCGGTTGATATTAAAAGGTTGAACCCCAACCTTGAGGGCCTCCATCTGCCATGCCTCGAGCCTTGGTGAAGGGGGTAAATCGCAAGTTATGTCTCCAAGGATACAGGGTGGAAGATTGCTTGTACACTTACACTTACCCAATGACCAAATTCATATTTCAGGATTTGAACCCTTGACGCGACAGCCTCAAACAAAGCTGAAGCTTTTTCCACCTTCCCCTTTTACCACTTGGAGATGTGCTTTAGGGGCTACATTGTGGTTGATATTAAATTTGACATTATAGTAATCATGTTCGTTGATTTTTACAACACTTATTCAAATCAATGGCACTATTTTCTACACGTTATACAATGTCAAACTTAACGTACACTAAAAAAGTTCTCTAGTTTACTTGTATAATTAATATAACAAATTTTTATTCAAAAAACAATATTTTTGTAGGTTATTGTATTACTTGTAATGTAACATTGAAATTTTCTACACATTATACAGTGTCAAACTTAACGTACACTAAGAATGTACAGCTTGTTTCCTAACTATCCTAAAAGAGCCACTATTTCTAACACTGTTCATGGACACTTGTCAACGTATTGAATCGTCAACCTGGACGGCGTCGTTTGGTTGTTTCCTGGTGGACTCGATTTGGTTGTTTCTTGCTCGATTTAAAGCTGTGAGAATTACTGTACAATTGTGGAAAAATAAGGTGTTGTAAGTTAATTGTTGAAGGTGCTTTTTGGCAAAAAGTAACGGATTTTTGTTTCGACACACAGGGTATAGAGAAACAATAATGTGAAGTTGTGACCAATGCAAAGTATAGAAGATTGAATTTTACATGATTCAATTTCCTATTATTACTGAAAGGAGATAGAGCTCAA
>CAIGRQ010042357.1:2494-12494 GCA_903798375.1 Fraxinus sp. D2006-0159
GAGAGAGAGAGAGAGAGAGAGAGAGAGAGAGAGAGAGAGAGAGCGAGCGAATATATATTGCAACATCTTTACCATTTTGCAGCGGAAAACTCACAATTGATTTTCATATATCTTCAAGGTGTCAGAAAGTGCAGAAACCGTAGATTTACGCCATTTTGCCTTTTATGCATTTGCGGGTCGAAGTGGCGAACTTCGCTGGAGCAGAAAGAATGAGGTTATATTCTCTTTTAAGATTTCCTTTCTCCTATTGATATATTTCTCAACGTCCAAACGATGGCCAAGATGGCATTTTATTTCATTTTAAGCTTCAAAGAAAGATCAACTCTACATAGTTGACAGCCTCTACCCTTGCTCTTAACTTCTATTTTTTACTAACTGTTACAAAATAAAATCACTTTATCTGTAGTGAAAACATTTTTTTTTATATGAACTGTTCTGGGAAATGCTGTTTAACTTACCTTCCTTTAGATGTTTTCATTTTCCATTTTATGTGCCATATCTAAGATGTTGTTTTGACACACAAGCAAACTTTTATTTTCTTTTCTGATGTGCACGTCTTTGCACTTGCTGATTTTAACCCTATGATTTTGCAGAATATTGAAGTTCAGTCATCGGAGGCATCACAATTGATTCCTCAACACAATTACAAGCTTGATGTTAATGCACTAAACAGCCGTCATCCAGGAGAGGTATGCTGCAAAGCTGTTAAATAAGATATTGTTATTGTTAATGGATAAAATTTCCAATTTAAATAAATATTTGGGAAAACATATTTTGATTTCATGTAATCTATGCCTTAATAAAGATTGGTTTGCATGTATATGCTGATGAAGAGATGGTGACGTAAGATGTGCACATAAACTAACTTTTTCAAGTAGTAAATATATCAAGTTTGTGGTTGGGTGGTTAAAAAAGTTTCTAGATTACTGATAAATATATTGTACCTGACTTATATCTGCCTGAAAAGTCCACTTATTTATAGAAAAGCAAATTGGATCTTGGGTCATAAGTTCTTTATGCAGAGATTGTCAGTTAAAAATTGGAATTGACATTTGATGGGATTCAGGTTCCTAAAATTGAATTAATCAAACATAGGGTTTTGATGTTGATGCGAACCTACGTAACAATCGTAGTTACGAAACTCACGACATATTAGATTAAGCCCAAGAAAACCAAGAATCAATGTTGAAAGAAAGTTCGACTCAATAAATTATTGAACAAAAGAACCAAGACAATTGCAACAATATCTTGACCCCGTGATTACAAAATTTATGAACCTTACTTGAATTGTTCAACGCCACAAGAATTTAATTCTTGATAAGTTCGGAATTAATTTGATGAGGAACAAGAAGAAACGAATATGCCCTACAATAATATCCTTCAAATGGTGTGTTTTACAATGTATGGAATGCGTTCTATTTATATGAAACTCATAAAACATAGCTAAAAACGGAATCACACCTAAAAGATACCATAAAAGAGTTTTTAACTAAAATATAAGTCTAAACAAAATTTGGAGAAAAAAACCCGTCCAAAAATTGTACTATGCGGCTGCATAGTAGAACTGCATGCGATCGCATAAGCCACTTCAATTGCTCTCAGTTTGGTTTTGCATGAGGCTGCATGTATAGGTATGCTATGCAGTCACATAGCTTTGTCGTTCAGCTCCCTTGCCTGTTGCTTAAACCAAGTTGATTCATCTTATTTGTTCTTCTAAGTCCACCATGAAACTTGTTCATTTGCTTGTTGTGGTCGATGTTTCATCTACTGTAGTTTGAAGAAGCAATCACGTAGCTTCCTTGACCTTCTTTACCCGTGACCTCGTCATTAGTCCTTCCTCCATTATCAACAGATTCTTATTCTCGCTAGCTCGTACCATGGTTCTCATCAGATGTTGTTTCTTTCTATTGAACCACTTAATGCTTAAGCTATTGAGTGACACATTTATTTATTTAAATTAGTCTTCAACAAAGCCCATCACATGTAGATCGAATTCATCATTTCACACTTGCACAATTTTCCATAAATGGATGCCAAGGATTTTGATGACTTTTTTCTGCTTTAATATCATGTCGAACCCCTTTATTTAAAAGTTAAGCAATCAGATAGGGGACACGGTTAATATAAGCTTAAAACTAACTTATAATTACCTCTAAGTAAATTTCTGTTTCCAAGCATCCTTGGATAATTTAGTTTCACCTACAAGTAAGAAGAGTTATTATTTTGATGGTATGGTAGAAATTACTTTTAAACTAAGTAATTTACTTAATCTCAACTTTGACTAATTATTTTAAAACATGTATACTTGTATAGTTATAAGATTTTGGAAGCTTATATCCAAGTATTGAGAAAAGTAACACACAATGGAAGAATAATTCAACCTTCCAAGTATTAGGAAAATCTCCTTTCAGAATCTTTATTTTAGTGCTTGACAAACTATAGTGTTACATAGAATGCCCTTTCTGGTCATAATGTGTAACGATGAAAGCGAAGTTCTTACAGAGGAACACGTCCTAAAGAGTGATTGTTTTGGTATTTAGGTTCGATTATCAATTGGAAGACTGGGAGAAGTGCATAAACGATTAGAGATGGTTACATGAAATGGGGAAGTATAATAGGAAATCTATGCTATTGGAATAAGTTCTATAGAATGGTTGTTAGACCACATATGTTTATTGTAATGGGCATTGGATATTTAAGTACAAAATATCTATGAGATTAAAGTAACTTAACTTAGGATGTTAAGACAAATGTATGACTATACAAGGATGGAACTAATTGATGATGGATTAAGTGAAGGACGCCTTAAGTGGTTGGGATATGTCTTGTATAGACCTAAGAAGTTTCATTCACAAGAACAATTTAATCCTTGTAGAATTAGTTAGAATAAGGAGAGCTACACTACAATTAAACATGAGTCAGTGTGGTTGAAAAATATTTGATTTTGTTGGACATTTTGGTAGATGTAGCGATTAATTGAATGTAGGGGTGAAGAAGGATTCATTAAGTCAATTCCGAATTTATGGGGAATATAAGTTGTTATTTTTTTCAATTTCACACTTACCCCCACCCCCAAACCCCAATGTGGCTCGAACCTAGGCCAATTACCTGGTAAGGCTTCATTCTTACCATTTGAGCTAGGTCGTGGCCTTTGCTTAGTTTGTTATTGTTGTATTTTACAAGATATCGAATTACTATGATGAGAGTTAATGTAATCTTCCACATATAAGGGATACAGTTGTAGTTTGACGCTAATATCACGCGACATGCAACTAGAAGTCACTTGATACTCCATATTTGCACTTTTTATTGAAGTGCTCCCTTTTGGGCCATTGTCATTCATTCTGTTCGTTTGAAGGGATCCATTTGAATGACGCCTTCAATTTAATATAACAGTACTTTAAATATATTTTCAAGGCCAATCTTTTAGGAAATTTTGTGTATAATTATTTCTGGAAAAAAAATCTGTTCTCTTGATTCTTTTTTATGAATGTCTCTGAAATCTCCTCAAATCACTCCTTTACATTCTAAATAGGGATTCTGTCTACAAGATTCCTGCTATTGCTTTAATAAAGTAATTTTTTTTATCCCTGGTGGCATTTTTCATGAGTAAGGTCACTCAAATGTTTTGAACCATAGTTTGAATGCAGGGAATTTAGAGAATCCATTCTTGGAGTCTTGCCACACCATTGGGTAAGTTTTGGTCAATAAACCAAGGTATCAAATAGTATATAGTTGAAGCCTGGCAACGAACCTGATTCATGGTTTGATCATGTCTTTATCAGGATCTCCGGGAAGACACTTTGCTAAAGCTAGCACACTTCAGGCGGCACAAAAGGAAAACACTGAAGAAAACACCTGGCAAGACCACCACCAACTACCCTTTCCACAAGCCTGAGGAAAAGCATTCTCCTGGCAAGGATGTAACAAAAAAAGTTTCAAATGTGATTGAGAAGGCAGTTAATATTGCTAAATCAGCAAAGACCAAGAAGGTGAGATTTCCAATATATGTCTTAGTAGTTGGTTTATAAAGCTTGAACATAATGCGTCAGACAAATTAGTTTCATAATGGAAAATTTGTCTAGTACCTTCATTTGTTATTCCTTATGAATTTACAAGCTAGCAGGGAGTAGGATGCATTGAAGAATGTATGGAACTGCTTTTTGGGTGTAATTAGAAAATTCATTTGCAAGGTGTAATTGATCCCAACATGGGAAAAGGTAGAGCTGGACATGATCCGATTCTCAGAATTTTCGGGTATTTAGTCGTTAGAACTGATAGGTCCAAATTTAATTATAGAATCGAACCGGTTCGGTTCCATACCAAAATTTAATATTTCAACATTTACAACACCATTACATTAATCTAAGAAATGACATGTTCAATCTTAACTTTTACAAAATAATATAGTTCGACAGAATGATTTAGAAAAACTTAGGTCACCCAATTTTGATTCTTTGAAATTTGAATTAAAAAAGTTGGGGTTTGGGCTGAAAACAGAAAAATGATATTTTGGCCTCAAGTAATTAGTTTGCAAATGAAACAGGAAAATGATAATTTTGGACTTAATTAATTTGTTGACAAATTTATTTAGAAATACATTAAAATAATTTGGCTATTTAATATAAAAAAATTATAAAAATTTGGGAGATTCGGCTTGGTCTAAAATCGAGAATTGAACTAAACCCGCCGGTTCTTGATATTGATACCATTCGGGGTTGTCCGGCCGTAGAAAACGGTAATTGGGATTTCGCTCTGTATTACAATCTTTAGTTTTATTTTGTGCCGTTGCAAGAATGATGCTGATACTCTCTGATTCAGAAACTGTTTTCCCTTGGTGAATTTATACGCAATTAAGGAACTTCCTGAGGAATCCTGTTAGTATTGAGAGTCAATTGTGGAGTTTCAAGTGTCTTTCTTTAAACACAAGTAAAATATTCAAATTGGTTCTGATCCTGAAATGTTAGATATTAATTGGTCAAATGTGCAATTTGATATTTCAGATTCTCGGGAATTGGAACTGTAAATTATTCTTGCTTTTTTAATATCAATTAACAATTTAGATAGATACTTGTGAATCACCCTTACTTTTATATGCAGCATTCGGCTTATATACCCACTATAACAAATTACACTAAGCTCTGGTGGATACCCAATGTTATTGTTGCTCATCAAAAGGAAGGAATTGAGGCTGTTCATTTAGCATCTGGCCGCACCCTATGTAAGGTGAATATTGGAGCTGCAAAGCATACAGTACTTCAGTTTGCTTCATATAACGCCTCTTTCAAATTATGGATGAAATCACATTTTCTTTTGAGGATTCTTTCCTAGGTTTTAATTCAAATGTTGATGTTATTTGAAAATTACCACGTCGTCAGTCATAATTTTTCCTTCCCCCTTTGGAATCAAAGCTCAAGTTTTCTTGGTGAATATCTAAGACGGTTAATTCTTTGACATTATTGTCTAAGGTATACAGCTTCTGTCTGAAGGAAATCCCGACTTCCTGTCATGCTGACATTTAGGACAACCTTCTAATGTCACTATATTTTGTTTCAAGGATTGGTCTATGTAGGTTTATCATGTTCTGAACGACAAATATCTTGAGTATAGCTTGGATCATTCTTTAAAATGTGTGCCCCTAAACTGAAGTATCTTTTGCAAGTTACTTGATTGCTCTAAGTTTTTAGTACTATCCTGTATATGTCAGAACAAACTAATGCATACTTATCAATTAGCTTCATCTTCAAGAAGGTGGCCTTCATGCTGATATCAATGGAGATGGTGTCTTAGATCATGTCCAGGTGAACTTTTTAATCCCCATCTTAAATTTTGTATATGCTTCTATAGCCAAAGTCCGCAGCTTCTTATATTAGTGCTTTTCATTTAAGTCCATATCATTTGTACTTTTATTTGTTTTCAATTAAAAGGTTATACCCTTAGTTTAGAGCTATCTTAATAATTTCAAGGGTAATTGGCGCAAAACGTCCCTACCTTTGAAGGTTTTTGTGGAAAACGTCCATACCTTTCGTTTTTTGGCGCAAAACGTCCCTACATTTCACATTCTTTGCGCTAAACGTCATTTTTACCAAGTTTTAACATAAAATGACCATTATACCTTAAAACGTCCCTACCTTTGAAGGTTTTGTGGAAAACGTCCTTACCTTTCGTTTTTTTGGCGCAGAACGTTCATACCTTTCACATTCTTTACGCAAAACATCCTTTTCACCAATTTTTCACATAAAATGACCAATATACCCTCCTATATAAATAAAACAGAAAAGAAAAGAAAAATTAAGAATAAATTGCTATATGCTCCTAAACTTTTTTTAAAATGCAAATCAGTCCAAAAAAGTGTCTATTTTTTGCCCTTTTTTCAACCCAAATGCGTCCAAATTCTGGCAGTCTCCGGCCAATGAAATGCAAGGTTAAAAAAGATTTGTCATTTTAAGTTACCAATGAAAATGCAATGTGTGGGTTCCTCTGTAGGTGGTTGGAGGAAATGGTGCTGAGCAAAGTGTAGTAAGTGGTTCGATGGAAGTGCTGCGTCCTTGTTGGGCAATTGCGACATCAGGCGATTTGTGGAAAACGTCCTTACCTTTCGTTTTTTTGGCGCAGAACGTTCATACCTTTCACATTCTTTACGCAAAACGTCATTTTCACCAATTTTTAACATAAAATGACCAATATACCCTCCTATCTAAATAAAACAAAAAAGAAAAGAAAAATTAAGAATAAATTGCTATATGCTCCTAAACTTTTTTAAAAATGCAAATCAGTCCAAAAACAAACCCCTTCACTTCACATTCATACTTGGGGCTATTCAAGTATTTGCAGACCCTCGGGCAGAAAAAAAGTGGCGATTTTTTGCCCTTTTTTCAACCCAAATGCGTCCAAATTCTGGCAGTCTCCGGCCAATGAAATGCAAGGTTAAAAAAGATTTGTCATTTTAAGTTGCCAATGAAAATGCAATGTGTGGGTTCCTCTGTAGGTGGTTGGAGGAAATGGTGCTGAGCAAAGTGTAGTAAGTGGATCGATGGAAGTGCTGCGTCCCACAACCCGTTAACGCTGTAGTCCGCTGCCAGTTCGAGAACAGCTTTTTAATGCTTCTATCTGTCATCACGCTCCTTTTAACTTATTCCAACATGGAGAATTTTCCAGAAGCTTTGGTCGACATACAGATGTGAGTTCCTTGGAGGTTGCAGCACCCATTTTCATCCAAAGAAATGGCGGTCTTAGGCATCGTGAGGAACACAATGGTGATGTTGTCTTTTTAACAAATCGTGGTGAGGTATGATGTCTGAAATTACTGTAGGTGCAACACACCATTTCTTACTATTTTTGACAAGATCTCCTTTTCCAAGTGAAATTTCCAAAATACCTATTTCTGACTTGTTACAAATTTTAAATATGATTATTATATGGAAGTTGCTGATTATCTTTAAAGTATTGGTTGCTGGTTATCATTGAATGGTTGCTGAGAAATGTAGTAAATTTGTTCAGGTGACATCGTACTCTCCTGGATTTAGTGGACATGACGCCGTCTGGAATTGGCAGCTTTTGACAGGCGCTACGTGGTCAAACCATCCGTCTCCATCTCAGATTATGGAAGCCCTTGTGGTCCCCACCCTGAAGCCGTTCCCATTACGCGTACATGATAATCAAGAAATGATTCTTGTGGCAGGAGATCAAGAAGCCGTTGTGTTATCTCCTGGAGGAAGTCTATTGACATCTGTTGATCTTCCCTCACCTCCTACTCACGCCTTAGTGTGTGAGGATTTCTCAAATGATGGGCTCACGGACCTCATTCTCGTGACTTCTAATGGTGTATACGGCTTTGTTCAGACTAGGCAACCGGGTGCCCTATTTTTCAGCACGCTTGTGGGTTGCCTAATAATTGTGATGGGAGTGCTCTTTGTCTCCCAATACTTAAATTCTAACAAGGGAAAGCCTCGAGCATCATCGGCTCAACTTTAACTACTGTGAGTTTTATACCTTTTGTAAGATGCACATGGCAGAGTTTTTAGGTTGGAGGGGCACGAATTACGAAGATTGCCTATCAGCCAATCTAAATTGATGATGACTTGGGGAAGGGAACCTGCACGGGCTCCATGGTTGCCTAGGCTTGTTTTTATACTGGAACTTGATGAGATTTCAGATTCCTTCCTTCTTAACATTCTTTCTCCCTCAAATTAGTAGTTTTAGCATGCGATTAATGATTATAAGAGCCTTCATGTGTAATATTTTGAAAGGTTTATAGAACAGCTTCTGTTACCTTGAAATGTACTAATAGGTCTTGCATTCTACAGAGGATTGGACTAAAGATGGCAAAAAAACCCGTCCCGCCCCGACGGGTTGGCGGGGCGGGGATTGCCGCCCCGTCACGGGTCGTGGGACGGGTTCGGGGTGGGGCCTGCCCCGACGGGTTGGCGGGGCCGGGATTGCCGCCCGCCACGGGTCGCGGGGCGGGGTGGGGCGAGGGTGCCCCGCCTCGAACCCGTCCCGCGAAGTTAAATTAAAAAAATTATAATAAAAAATTGAACATTATTTGTTTAATTTTGGACAACGTTTGTTTTCATTGCTTGGTTTGGATATTGATGTAGTTATTTTAAGTATTATTTGCTTTGGATTATAAAATTTTGAATTTGTATTTAATTGAAAAAATTTTGGTTTAAAAAAATAAAAAATACGAACGNTAAAAAAATTATAATAAAAAATTGAACATTATTTGTTTAATTTTGGACAACGTTTGTTTTCATTGCTTGGTTTGGATATTGATGTAGTTATTTTAAGTATTATTTGCTTTGGATTATAAAATTTTGAATTTGTATTTAATTGAAAAAATTTTGGTTTAAAAAAATAAAAAATACGAACGGGGCAATAAACAGGACAAGACTCCGCCCCGTCCCGCCTCGCCTCGTTTCGCCCCGTCTAAGGTGGGACGAGGCACGGGGCGGGGCGAGGCGGGGGATTGGCGAGGCGGGGCGAGGGTGCCCCGTTGCCATCACTAAACTGGACTCATGTCCCTCGCCTCGCCCCGAATTCGTCCCGTTGTCATCACTAGACTGGACACATTTCTCTCCATTGAATCGAGGATAGAGTAATTTTTCTTGAATTTACGGAGAATTTCAGGTAGAGGCATATCGCAAACGAGTGTAAGTTTGAAGATAAACAAATTTTTTTGGTTAAAGTTTGTCAAAACATTAAGCCTTCATAATTTGTAAATTATTTTGTTAGTTTTTTAGTATCTAAGTGATATCGCAAAAGCACAATATTAAGTAATCGAGTAATTAGGTGTGTTAAATTCCACGAGGATTGGCCTATTTGTATCGATGTTAATACTAGTCGATCGAATTGTTAAAGGTACAAATAAATTAATTTGGTTATTTTAAGTTTTAACTAACTAATTAATTGATAAGCAATTTGTAAAAAAAAAGCAATTAAGACAAGACTAAATTCACTTTTGGGGATATTTGAATATAAGTATTTAGAATTTTGACTCCGCTCAATTATCCACTTTAATTTCTATAATCAAGTTATAAGCCATATTTGCTCGTGTTGACAAGCGTTGTCCCTTCATTATTCGACACTCTCGCTCGAATAGTTGAACAATTATAAGAGTGGTCCGTTCCCAATTTTTATCTCATTTTAATAGCTTTTTGGACCGTTGCGTGTGAGGCGGCCTTTTTTTGGACTTTCTATCTCACAATGGGACCCATGTGCTTAGAGCTGGCCGCGGTTCGGTTCGAATTTTTTCGGCTCCAAAATTTTTAGGTATTTAATAAATGGAACCGTCGGGTCCAAATATAATTATAAAACCGTTCGGGTTCGGTTCCGTTCGGTTCCATACCATAATTAAATTTACATTTACAACAACACCACATAAATACAATTAATGATATTTTCATTCGTAACTTTTACAAATTAACGTAACCCAATTTAAAAACATATAAATAACAAGTTGTCCAATAAAATTAATTCAATGAATACAAATATCAAAAAG
>CAIGRQ010042407.1:0-17888 GCA_903798375.1 Fraxinus sp. D2006-0159
CTTGCCTTCGATTCTTCCTTAATTCAAAAATGTTTCCAAATTTGTTCCAAAGAATAATATTTTGAACTATGAATAATTTTCTTTCGATATCCTTTTCACATTCTCGAGATTTTCAAATGATTGCTCCCACTTGGAAGGATTTCAGAAGTTCTATTTTGACTACCTTCAATTTGTTAACAAGCACTTGTAACTCATGCATTTGGAAAAGAGGAAAATATTTTCAAGGAACTTGAAATCGAAATACTTTGACATCAGGAATTTCTTTGTACTTTCTTCTTCAGTTTTGTATATGTTCTCCAAATCATTCTATATCTCTTTCGCCGAAGATGCATTAAGTATGTGACCGTGACAAATTAATTTATCCTTTTGATGCTTTTGCCTTTCGGCTCTTATGGCATCGATATCTTCATTTGTTGGTTCTGGCAGTGGTGCCACTCCGGATCAAGGATGTAGAAAATCTTCGACATCGTGAGAAGGAACTTCAACTTGTCCTACCATTGAGTGAAATTTGTTTCGTCGAATGGATCCAAGCGAACAAGGTGTTGATTCATGAGTTTGATAGTGGCCATGGTAGTTTCGTTCTCCATATAACACCATTTGAGATTTCTAGAGAATTATCCTTCAAGGAAAATTGAGAAAAGAACAAAGATAAGGAATCAAGAACACCAAAAACTTGATAGAAAGGTTCAAACACAAGATCGTTATCTTTAAACGATATTTGCTCATTCTAGGATTAAATTGGTGCTTAAAGGGACTCTTAGCAAATGATTTGTAGAATTGATCGAGTCTTGAAGAAGAAAACACTTGAGTATTAGTGTTTTACTTCCAAAACTCAATGAACACAAAGAGAGTTTGAATATGTATGAGAGTTTGATAAATCTCTCTATGAATGGAATGATTTGTTGTTTTCAATTGTTTCCAGAAATGAAAACCATCTTTTATATATATATATATATATATATATATATATATGAAAATGTGCATTTTTTATGAAAAGATCCCAATAAACGAACCAGAAATCTAAACCCAAGTGTCAAAAGATTGACACGAGCAAGCCAAATTTTGGCATCAGGTTATTGAAAACAAGGTTTGGCACTCGCCCAAGCCAAAATCTCAGCTCCTCCATTTTCTCTTCTCGTTTTGTTTTCGATACTCCCATATTTAGGCCCTGTTTGAGCCAACTTTTTTGAAAATGAGAATGAAAAAAATAAGCGTTATTGGGCCCACACAAGAGATAGAAAATTTGAATTTAAATATTGATGTGATAGATAAAGATCATATTTTTCATTTTAAGGAGAAAAAAATATGACTCAAATAAGACCTTACTCTACGCACCCATATGGATGTATTATGATTTCAATACACTTATCATTATAAGTTGATTACCAAATCACAACACATATATACAAAGAGAAAAGAAGAAAATGAATGTAGAAGAGGCATCGAATAGGTTCGTGGTGGCTATCAATGCCACCGCCATTAGTTTTTGGGTGGTGGCAGGAGGTGGGGTAGGACCATAGTGAGGTCTGGTTTTAAAGTAAGCTGTGTCATTTTCATTTTATTTTTGGATTCCTATGTTTTTGTCTCACTTTAACAAAATTTATAAATAGTTTTGTTGTTTTCAATTGTTTCTAGAAATGAAAACCATCTTTTATATATATATAGTTTTCAATCAATACACCACGGGGACCTCTGTCGCAAACATTTTATAGGTTAGGGACCTGATGTGTTAGAAATCAAAAAGTTTAGCAAATCAATCTTCATCGTCAAAAGGATAAAAGGTTCGGGACTCCAAGTGCTATTTTATCTTAAGAGTTTTAGCTCAAAGCCTCAAATAAGTGTTTTATATCGATAAAAAAAATAAAAATAAAAATAGTGTGTTGCTAAGCAACGAAAAAGGTGTACAATATAAGGGTCCTACTATTAGGGCAAAACCCCATTCTCAAAACCCTCACCCCTCTGCTATTCATATCCAATCTCAGTCATATCCAGTGAAAGATCCGATCTTGACCCATCTCCGAACAACCACCGGACAAAATGGCGTTGGCGTTTGATGAATTTGGTCGGCCGTTCATTATACTGAAGGAGCAGGAGCAGAAGACTCGGTTGCGAGGTCTGGATGCGCAGAAGGCCAACATTGCCGCCGGAAAAGCAGTGGCTCGAATCCTTCGGACCTCACTCGGACCCAAAGGCATGGACAAGATGCTCCAGAGCCCCGACGGTGACGTCACCATCAGTATGCCCCCTTCATTTCCTTCTGATGTATATATGTGTAAATTGATGTATAGTATTCGTACTTTGCTTTAGGGAGATTATGATTTATCATATTGCGTGTGTTGAAGATTGGTGCTATTCTTTCTATTGTATGTAAATAGAAGGTTGAAATTATTTCCTTAGCAAGATGTATGCCTATGGCCATTAGGACACTAAAAATTGAATATCTGGTTTTAGTTTTGCCTTTAACTTTACTGAAATAAATTTTGGTTTATTAAAACTTGTGAAGGTAGTGAAAAATAAACGATGGATAATATAGCATCAAGAGAAAAGTTTGAAACAAATAGAATAACTGAAAGCATTATGAATATCCTTTTTGTTTGAAGAGGAAATTTTTTTACTACTTATTCATGGACAGTAGACAATAGGTGAAAGTGCTTAGAGTTCTTCATATGTTTCAGGATAAATTGCAATGAATAATGGGATTATGCTCGAAGTTGCTGGTCTGTTTCGCGTGATAATATTAAAATGATGTATATGTGGCATTCTCTAACAAAAATCAAGGGACCGTTCTCTTTGTATTTCAGTTTTGTGTTTTGAATTTTGAATTTTGTGTTTTGAGTGTCCATTTTGAGATTGTTGAAAATGTGTTATTTTTGGTATTTTGAAAAATTGTTTTAAAAATACCCAAAACGCGTTTTAGAAATATAGTCTTTATTATAACTGATAACACTCAAAACGAAAAATTTGTCGTTTTGAGTTTTCTTTGTAAATTTTTAACTTGTTTTCAAAGACGCGTTTTTGAAAATAGAAAAGAGAACGCGTTTTGACTATTTTGAAAAATCGAAAACAGAAAACGACTTGAAAACGGTAAAAGAGAACATGCCCTAAGATTTTTGATTAAGTGGTTCAACAGTGTGCTTCTCATTTGTGAAAATCTACAATGTTGTAGTTGCAGAACACGTTCTGAATGTTTCTTGCTTTAGAGAAGTTATTCCTCACATCTTGTTGTTTTGTTAGCGAATGATGGTGCGACAATCTTGGAGCAGATGGATGTTGACAATCAGATTGCAAAGCTAATGGTTGAATTATCACGAAGTCAAGACTATGAAATTGGTGATGGAACAACTGGAGTTGTTGTCATGGCTGGTTCACTTCTAGAACAAGCTGAGAAGTTATTAGAACGTGGTATTCATCCTATCCGTATTGCGGAAGGATATGAAATGGCTTCTAGGATAGCTTTTGAACATCTGGAGAATGTAGCCAATAAATTCGAATTTGATGCTTCAAATATAGAACCTCTGATTCAACCTTGCATGACTACTTTATCATCGAAGATGTAGGTGTCAATTCTTAAGCAAAATTTTTATCATGCTTCCCCCATCCCCAATTGTAGGATGCTCTACCCTGGTTCCTGGCATACAATCCAAAAAGGCATATGAAAATGTTTCTATTTATTATTTGCTATAACAGGTTGGTAGGGAGGGCAATTATATGGGGTATATCTTTTGTTGCCTTATTTTTGAAGCGCTTATGATATGCTTCTAGCACACATGCCTTGCAAAATTATTTCTTTTGATTTGCTATAGAATGGCATATGTTAACATTATTACACCTGATTCCTTTTATTGTGTACTTGTTTTGATGTCTTCAACTTTGTACGCAGTGTAAATAGATGCAAGCGTAGTTTGGCAGAGATTGCTGTCAAAGCAGTGCTAGCTGTTGCAGATTTAGAGAGGAAGGATGTTAACTTAGATCTAATTAAAGTAGAAGGGAAAGTAGGTGGAAAGTTGGAGGATACTGAACTGATATATGGGATTGTTGTCGACAAAGATATGAGTCATCCACAAATGCCAAAGCAGATTGAGGATGCAAAAATTGCCATTTTGACTTGTCCTTTTGAGCCACCGAAGCCAAAGACTAAGCATAAGGTTGACATTGATACAGTTGAAAAATTCCAAACGCTACGCCAACAAGAGCAGAAGTACTTTGATGACATGGTTCAAAAATGCAAGGTGAAGGACTTCCGTGTTTTCCTTTTTCAATTTCCTCTTCAAGTCATCTTTATCATCCTCTGGAAATGTTGTTTCTACTCTAGGAGATTTCGCTGACTATGTCAATTGTAGAGATATTTATACGTATATGGTTCTCTGGATTTTCCTTACAATCTTTTGGTGTTATAGGATGTTGGTGCTACCTTGGTTATCTGCCAATGGGGTTTTGATGATGAGGCAAATCACTTACTGATGCACAGAAACTTGCCTGCTGTTCGATGGGTTGGTGGTGTTGAGTTAGAGCTGATAGCCATAGCCACAGGTTTGTATAATATTGCAATTTTGCAGTGATAAGATTTGTCTGTTTCGGTACCGTTAATACATTTTGGATTTATAATTGCCTGTGTTTCTCTACTTTGGTGTTTAGGTGGGAGGATTGTGCCAAGGTTTCAAGAGTTGACCCCAGATAAACTAGGCAGAGTAATGTTTCCTCTCTGTAATGCTAGCCTCGTGTTTATATTTACAAATTGTACAACTCAGTTTGCTTTTGCATGCTACTGCGTAGAAGGTCATAATAAGTTTTATGATTGATGATTGTTTATGCACCGCAGGCTGGTTTGGTTCGAGAAAAAGCATTTGGTACTACTAAAGATCGAATGATATACATTGAATTTTTTTTTTTTTTTTGTGGTTTTGTGTTGAATAGTAGCATAATTTTTCACGTGGTTTTGAAATAAAGTATCCAGCACTGTAATTTTCAAACTACGCTGAGTAACTCTTTGAGAAAATGAAAGAAAAAATAGCGCAAGATAGGAGGAATGGGAAATAATAATTCCATGCACATAGATATCTGAAACAGATTGTTGTTCTTGATGATGCATTAGGTAACAAGATGATAATAGAGGAAACGAAACGCAGCCTTCATGATGCTTTATGTGTTGCTCGGAATCTTATTCGCAACAACTCCATAGTATATGGTGGTGGATCAGCCGAGATTTCTTGCTCAATTGCTGTTGAAGCAGCTGCTGATAAACACCCAGGAGTTGAGCAGGTAATATGCTAAATTTCCTTCCATCCTATTACTTTCAACTTATATTCTAAAAGGTTAATTCTGTCTGCAGTATGCAATTAGGGCATTTGCAGATGCATTAGATGCAATTCCCATGGCTCTAGCAGAGAATAGTGGTCTCCAACCAATCGAAACTCTTTCTGCTGTTAAATCTCAACAGATTAAGGTAGTCTTGACATTTTTGCAACTTCTCTGTGATTTGAGGACCAAAACAAGTCTTTCTGTTTCTTTTATTCTATGGGAAATTTGCACCATTGGTCGTCCAAAACTTAAGAAAGGGGCAAGGGGGTCTTAAATGTTGCACCATCAATACCAATGTGACTGAAATTCAGAAGCTGTTCAAATCTTTGTAAAATGCAATGGTGCAATTTTCTCGTTCCTTTGCCCCTTTTCTTGTTGATGTTTTAGGTGTTCATTTGTCTCAAATGATTGTGAATTTTTTATCCAGGAAAACAACCACTACTGCGGTATCGATTGCAATGATGTTGGAACTAATGATATGCGTGAGCAAGACGTCTTTGAGACATTGATTGGGAAACAACAGCAGATTCTTCTAGCAACTCAAGTTGTTAAAATGATTCTGAAGATTGATGATGTTATCTCATCATCTGAATATTAAATTATCTGGTATTTTCTACAAAAATTTTCTTGGTCTAAAAAAATTGTGTACGCTGCATAGCTTGCTTGAACATCAGGGACACAGTTTGAGTCGATACATTCCTTTGATGAATTCCTCTGGAGTGGCTTTGTTTTTGTAATGAATTTTTCTGTTTGATGGATTGATGATCTTGTTTACTCTTTAATTATGCAAGAAATGCTTGACCATTATATATTCTGTCTGACACGCGCCCACAAACAAGTTTGTAGTCTATTTATGTACCACGAATTTTTTTTAGGATGCTTTATGCCTAAAAGGATATATTGTAAGTGATAAGAAACCTAGTTGGGTATCTAATATGAGGCCTATATCCCTCCAATCACAGGCTTTGGATAAGAAAACAATCCAAAATTCACAATCCCATTGGACCTCATTTTTTCTCAGTTTGTCCATTGTAGTAAGCACAAAATTGAAGTCAGGTTTGTTCATCTGCAAATCATTCAGCATTTAGCCAAAAAAAACTTGAACACCAATGGCAACTACCATGACCACAATGGCTATGATCAATGCCAAATGCCTCAACACCAATACAAAGGGTACTTTTAACCCCTCGAAGAAACCAATCTCTCTCCTCTCCATACAAACCCTTCCAAAAGGGCTCATCCCCATCACCTCGAAGCCATTAGAAGTCTCGAGCCTGGCCGGAACTACTCTTGCTGGAGTCATATTCTCCACACTCAGCTCCTCTGATGCTGCCTTTGCTGCCCAACAAATTGCTGAAATAGCCGAAGGTGATAACCGGGGACTTGCCCTTCTACTTCCTATCATTCCAGCCATAGCTTGGGTTCTTTTCAACATTCTTCAACCTGCTCTTAACCAGATTAACAAAATGAGGAGTGTCAAAGGGGTGGTCGTCGGGATTGGGCTAGGTGGACTGGCGGGCTTGAGTTTCATGCACCCGCCAGAGGCATCTGCCAGCGAAATGGCCATGATTGCGGATGCTGCCACAAGTGACAGCAGAGGCCAGCTCTTGCTGTTTGTGGTCGCTCCTGCTATTCTTTGGGTGCTTTACAACATTTTGCAACCAGCTTTGAACCAGATCAATAGGATGAGATCAGATTGAGAAAGGTTAATCAATCTTTATATGGGTTACATACATACATACACACATAATATATATATGTATGTATATATATATATATATATATATTCTGCTTCTGGTTTTAGTAGGATTTATCCTGGATATCTGTATGCATATCAAATGGTTATATTGACCTTTATGTATATTGTTTGTTCTTAATATTCTTTACCATAAAACTCTTCATAAAAGGATTTTGCTTTTGTTTAACTTGAGGGCCATCGGATGAAAACTTTGACATAAAAGTCGAAAAGAGTAGTCATCCATAATCATCTTTAAAAGTAGAAGATTAATATTACTTTATAACGTCATTTAATACTCCCAAGACCGTCATCAAATCCTCTCATAAATAACCATATAACGAGAAAGACGAAACCTTTAAATAAGTGATTATCCCATTCGTCTACGGATTCCAGTGGATAGTCGCCATGCATCAAGAACAGCATTAGGCAAAATGGAGGCAAACCACCATTGGATTGAATGTCCCCAGTAAGGTGTACATCGTGCTTCATATCCTATACTCTCAATTGCACTTTCCACATATTTTGCGGCTGATGGTATGAAAATTGATGGTTTCTCTACAAATGCAACCTTTGAAGCCATTTTGGTTGATACATATAATGGCACCTGATCAATTAGCCAACTCAAAGAGTTTGAAAAAGTATAATGAGGGAAACACTTAAATCTATTGATATTGGAAGACGACAGTTAAGGATAAAATTTCATTTGGAATAAAGATTAAATAAACATACATACAACAGTTTAAAGGGTTTGGATTATTTATAGTAATGTTGTCATTTTAAGATGTAATCCTTATACCAATATGGTATCAGAATTCATCAAACTCGAATTAACACATCGATTTGTTTGAAACTCAAATGAACAATTGGATTCCAAGATTCGTATCAGTGTTAAGGATAAAATTCAATATATGATATAACGATTTATGCTACTTTTAAGAACGTTGGTCTCTTAAGACTGAACTTCCAAACTTAATAATAACTGAAATTTATTTTATTTGGATTTTGATCACCTATTGAAGTTTGACCCGTTGAAAAGTAGAAAACGTTTTATCAAATAAGTTTAAATTGAACAATTATATACCTGACATTGGACATCTATGCCGTAGTGTTTGTATTCCACATACAAGCATCTGGACAACTGATCAATGTACCTGCAACTCAATTTTATTTCATATGAAAATAAAAATAAATATTTAATTTGAAAGATATATAGTCACAATGTACTTTTATATTAACTAAGTTGCAATTTACAATGTTCAAATGCTATATGAATTTAGTCAATCTTGGTTGAACAATTGCATTTAAAAATTTAAGTTATTAAAGTCGAGAAAAACACTAAAGGATATTTATATATTTAGGGTCTGTTTGTTTCTGATTAAAATCAGATTTTAATTTTAGTCAAAGTCAAACAATTAATATTAACATCTTTTATGGGTCACACAACTTTTCAACCACACATTTCAAAAACTTCTATCACAATCTACTAAAAATCTAATTTTAATTCCCACCAAACGCCCCCTTAACATGTTCTATTTTATTCATATTAAATTAGTATTTTCGTCTCCGATACATATTATTTTTGTAATTAAGAAAATGGCAACAGTATATTTAGAGCATGTTCGGTAGAGATTAAAATCGGATTAAAATTGAAAAACTAGTCGTTATTATTGACTTTTATTATACGAGTGAGACCTAATAACGATTATATTTTCAATTTTAATTGGGTTTTAAACAATACCGAACACGCCCTTAGTGCATTGCATTTGACAAGGCTGAATAAATCAATAGACGAACAATATGTCACATGCCACTTCTTAACTTAACTTGGACAACATCTAAGGTCACCTTAGATGCTATTATTATTTTTTATAAATGACACGAGATTTTATCTTTAACTAACATGACCATACAAAATGATGATTCATTTGAGGATGTCAATCTTGAAATCCGAATATTCATTTAAGCGTTTGACGAATTGAATTCGATAGTTTCAACTTTTTGCACTCTGACACAAGGGTGTGTCTGGGAATGATTAAAATTTGCAGTAAAACTCATTTGTTGATTGTTGAATTTGTTCAACGGTAACAATTCCCAAATAATGGTCAAAATGGTGTGAGAAACGGTAAAAAATAAAATAAAATAAAGGGCTCAAAAATCAATTATTCCGGCTAAAAATCATTCCCAGACACACAATAGGTTTTGATTGTTCATAACAAGGTTGACTATCTAAGATGGAATCTCAAGACTATGGACGTATTTGATATATTGTACGGGACAAAAGAACATGGTCTTAACTCGTCTTCCTTTAGTAATAGTGTCCGATTCACCATATCAACCATAACACCGAAATTATTGTAATATATTTGTGGGCATGAAAAGTGAACAAGTTATAAAAGGTGCGATTTAGATAAACAACCATGCTACAAGTACATAATTTTTTTTACCTAATGTGTTACTGAATTGACAAATGACGGGAGCGCCCGTAACCAATTAGATAAAAAATTATGCACAACAAGAATAATTCTTTAGAGAGAGGGGGTGGGGGGCTTACGCTTTGGTAGCAGCATAGATGGCATAAAGAGGATGAGAAGGTACGACAATGGAAGCACCAGAACCAATATTAACAATTGCACCTTTCTTCCTTGCAACCATTTCTTCGATAATACCTCTCGTAATCAAACTTGTACCTTCCACATTAACTCTCACTAAATTCATCCAAATTTCTTCATCCACTTCATGAAAAAACATTGCTGATGGATATGTAACTCCAACATTATTGATTAAAAGCCCAACATCCAAACCCTTAATGCCCTCTTTCATTTCAAGAATCCCATCTGAAATATTTGGGCCCGAAAAGTCGACTTGGAAAATCTTGGTCAGTGTATTGGGATATTTGGCTCGAATTTCATTACTCACATTTTTGAGTTTGCTCAAGTTTCTGCTTACTAGTATTAGGTTTAGACCCTTTTTGGCAAGTTGGAAAGCAAAAGCTTTGCCTATGCCATCAGTTGAGCCAGTGATGAGTGCCCATGATCCATAATTCTTGAGATTTTTGGGTTTTCTGAAAAATGTTATGAAGATCCATTTGAGAAGGAAAATGGTGTTCTTGATGATAGAGAGAAAACCTAGAAGAGAGAGAAGAATTATCCACAAAGGTTGTGTTTTTAGATGAATAAAGCAGGCTGAGAGCATTTTTTGAACCTTGGGAAGAGCTAAGTTCAAAGGTTTTAGTTTGTTGAGGTTCGTTGTAAGCTTTTTCCGGACTTAAGGAGAAAACCGCAAATGATATTTCTTTATTGATCTCTCTTTTCTCGAAAGGAAGAGTGTGAAATTCTTTTTCCGGGACCACGACACTGGATCCACGCATCAGTTTATTTAAATGCAAAGAACATGATCTACCAGTTCTTCCTGACTGGCAAAAGCAGAGCATAATATTGTTTGGTCTGATCATTTTATTTATAAGTGAGATTATAAGAAAATCTAAATACGAAGAAATCACTCTAATTTATAAGTCGTCTTGCAAGAAGCGTACATGTTGATTATGTGGCTCATATCAAATTATCAAGAAAATTAATAATGTGGAACATATCTTAGAGTGTGTTTAATAGACCATTATTTTCCATGAAAAATGGAAAATAAATTCCAACTTCCACTTTTACCTTATTTGATACACTTTATTTTTCATGGAAATTTTTTTTCACTTTTGGCTCACATGTTTACCAATTCCTTGGTTTTGTTTTTTTTTTTTTTTTTAAGCACTTGAAAAAAATTCCAGATACAACGGTAAATTTTTTTTATCACTTTTAGTGACAATTTTCATGCAAAATAAAGTCAAACGAATGATATTCGGTATGATAATTTTTTCTAAAACTTTTTAAATTTTTTTTTTTGACAAGTGAAACAAATTCTAAACTCAATGGTAAAATAAATTATCACTTTAATGGACAATTTCTATAAAAACAAAGTCAAACATACACCAAATTTTCAACATTTTTCAGGTGAAAAATTATATCAATCAAACACAATTAATTACAATTTTTAGTAAAACAATTTTTAGGCAATTCAATTCCCTATAATTCATTTTATTTCCACCCATTTTCCACATTTGCAATTGGGAACGGCTCTTTATTACTGGATCTTGATTCCGGATCTTGAAACTTACAATCTTTTCATGTTTATGTTCTTCACTTTTGATCTTGAATTTTATTTTTTTCATTTGATTCTTTAATTCTTGATCTTGATTTTTCTTATTGATCTATAGTCTTTATTCTTGAATTCCTTCTTATTGATTCTTGATTGTGAGTTTTGAATCTTCCTCTTCAATATATTTTTTCTAGTATTCTTATGTTGATAAGATGACATAAAGAATGAGAATCACATATGAATTGAGGATCATAACCATATATATATATATCCATAAGTATTTTACCCATCATGAAATACAATTATAAAGGAATTTGGTATCTACATATATAATCTGGCGTAACACTTTATTTAGTTATCATAATCTCAACAATTTAATTCTTTATTAGATCACTTTAATTAAACTCAACTTTAAGATAGTTTTATACGCAATTAATTACATACATAAACCAACATAACAAATTAATAAACTCAACAATCTCCCACTTGGACTTACATGATAAATGTATATAACCTTATGAAGTTAAAACTTTGATAACCAAAATCATTTTCAAACAATCTCGTCCATTGATTATATCAATATATGATCAAAGCAATCTTCATTATAAGTATGATAACTAAACCCATCAATGGTCACGTATACCAATACAATCAAATGACATAGATCAAGTGTAGACATTAACCTAGAACAAATTAAAGTGAGAAATGTACTTTCCTTTACACGTCAAGTGTGGTATTTAGTATAATCTTACTTTATGTGTTCCAGATTTTCACAAAAATAATAGCTAAATACTTTATCATTTTCAGGCTTTTGCTATTTCTTTTGAACTGAATCAGATGCAACTTCCTTATTCTTTAACTTGTCCTTAGAAGTATTTGTCAAGTGAGTACTTCTCGTTCTCTATTTCTTTAGACTTTTTTTTTTCTTGCACACAATACCAAATGAGCTAGCTAATCAAGGGTTCACTTTCCCTTTTGATGGTTGTAACTAACCTTAAATTGATTGAATTGTACACGAGGAGAATTCAAAACCAAATGCACGAGCAAGTCAAAAGACAACACAAGCTTTAGTGCCTTTAGTTTTTTAAACAAGATGAGACATTTATATGATGTCCCCCATTATGTTATATTTACCATTATACTTTAGTGAAACTAAATTTGTTAAAAGTGTACTAGTTTTGGCCTTATTACCTTTTACAAAGCATTTGTCAATTTCCTTAAAAAACTTATTGGAAATAGTTACCTTAGCGCCCTGAATGTTACTGGAACTCCACGCTTCATGATCATAAGACTCATGCGGTTTAAATTATCCCGCTATCCGAGTCCCATTTTTCATCAAAACTCTTATCCATAAGAGCAGTGGATTGTTCAGTCCTTGACGCAAGATCTATGTAGCAAAAAACGATATAAACTTTCTCTTTCCAATTCTTAAAATTTGGTTCCATAAGCATATGAACTAAATTGATTAGTTGGTAGATATTGTAAAAGTAGATGAATTATACCAAATAGAAAACTTAAGCCTAAATAACATGTTCACATGGGAATCCATATTATAAAATCAATAATTTCAAATAATGGTAAACCCCATCACAAGAGATACAACATTGATATTTAGTCTTTGTACATAAATACCAACTTGTAAGTGGCACTCTTGATGGAGTAATTAAATATTGACAATAAATTCAGTCAAATATCAAGTCTATCTTTGAACCGACTTAATATTCATATAATGAAAAACTTTACAATTGTCATATATATATATATTTTTTTTTATCACAGGTGTGCAAATAATTAGGTCAAATACTAACCTTTCTTTGGGTCGGTCAATACTCGCATGAATTACTTACACACAACTTTTCTAATATTCTAAATAAATCAATTTCGACAAGAGAGATTACTTTGGTAACATGTTGCTTCAATTAATTTATTTCAAAAAATTAGTAATCTGAAAGAAACTTTAATACCAAGATTTTATCTTGATGGTCATCTTATATTTTATTTTTATTTTTCTCTTTTGTTGCCAAAAGAAGAAGAAAAAAAATAATGATGAGGATAGAAACAAGACGCTGCAACACCCTAAAACTAGGCATTGGGCAACTCCTAGTAGCAACCGGGCGTTGCCGGCTTAACTGAACGCAGTGCTACAGCGTCACGTCGCTATGATGATGTAGTAGCACAGAAAAAAAAATCCCCAAAAAATCCGAAATTTTGATATCTAGGTTTGAAATTCACATCCCAAAATTTTGTAAAACCAAAGTATAAATTTCAACCCTAAAATATTCCTTTAATCTTAATGGTTTAATATGGAGTTGTCTCTAATACAATTTGTTGAAACTTTAAACTTTATAAAACTAGAAAATTTAGAACTTGAAATTCTAAATTCTTTTATTATCAAGATCCTCCATATCAAGTCATCAAGAAAATTAATAATGTGGAACATACTTTAATTCTTTGGGAATAATTCTTTATTATTGGATCTTGAATCTTGAAGCTTGAACTACAATATTTTCATGTTTGGATTCTTCACTTTTAATATTGAATTTTGTCTCTTTTGATTCTTTAACTCTTGTTCTTGATTTTGCTTCTTGATCCATAGTCTTGATTCTTGAATTCCTTCTTCTTATTTTTTTTATTGTGAGTTTTGGATCATTCTCTTCAATATGTGTTATCTTGCATTTTTGTGTTGATGTGAGGGCACGAAAAATGAGAATCATGTATGAATTAGGAACCATAACCATATATATATATATCCATAAGTATTTCGCCCATCATGAAATACAATTCTAAAGGAATCTGGTCTCTACACATATTATCCAACACTTTATTTAGATGTCTTAAATCCAACAATTTAATTTTTTATTAGATTACTTTAATTGAACTCAACTTTAAGATAACCTTATACAAAATTAATTATATAATTAGGCCCACACGACAAATTAATAGACCAAGCGATGTAATCATATTAGAAGTTAACAGATTATTCACGTTGTACAATAGTAGGCGTAGACACATTGTCGAACCATTTAAACTCTATTGTGTCGATCTTATTGTTCTCCTTTTTAAATTTTATTGTTCACGTTTTGTGCAACAAAGTGACAAAGAAATATTTAATTAGTATTGAATGAAACATACACCACATAGGTGTTTAATACTATAAATGAGATGTTATCCTACTCGATTACACAAAATAAAGGAAGATTTGTATCCAATTCAACGTAGGAAAACTACTCATAATAATTCTCAAAGTAAGAATGCATCCTTCTACAGTTTTGAATCACGAAAGACTTCAAAAATTATGAAAAAGACAGACACGTGAAATTATTCAATTATGAATTCCATACCATTGATGGAGAGCAAATTCACAGTTGGCTGTACTATTTTCGGCTAGAATCAAACCTGTCTTTTTTACGGCTTTTATTTCACAGTGGGGGCCGAGCTCAAAGTATTGAGACATGACACACACACACAAAGAGAATGTTGTACTATGTACAGCTAGGTTTAATTATTCTCTTTTGGATCCTTCGTATTAATAATTCTCATAAAGAATTTTGGGAGGTTGGTTATTTTTTTTATTGTTTGAGGCATCAGATCATGTAGTGGCCGCCAATTGTGTTGGATGTGTAAAGCCTGATCATACGTACTGGACACCCTTTTCTTCGACCGCCATTTTTCAAAATGATGATGATAAATTAGATCAAAATCATGCATCTGTATCAAATGATTTTAATTCAAATGAACTTCAAATAGTTCAGATAGAGCAAAAGTCTCAAATTGGATTATCCCAAAGGTAGATAAAAGTTCTATCTAAGAGATAGGAAAATTTGGTTTTACTCAAAATTATGTTCTCAAAACATTGGAGCAAACTATTCCAACCAAACATCAAACTATTTCAATTAATCTATTTTCAAAAGAAGCTATACTAGTTCACAGGAAGAAATTTAAATTCTTCATGTTGGACTTGTTCAAATTACAGTCAAACCTCTATTTAGACTTGGTCTAGATATTCCAATTCTTTTAACGTTAAGAGACAAAAGACTTTCAAGATTTGGACATTCATTACTTTCCATACTCGAGTCTAACCTCGAGAGTGGATCAGTATTTTCAAATTGTTATCCAAATCTTCAATTATTCTTCAAGATGAAGTTATTCTTAGTTCCTTAATCTTCAAGTTCAAATATTGATGATTGTTCAAGAGCTTTTGTTATAATATATCGAATATATTACAAGCTTTTGAATACTCAATTCCATATTCGAGCACTTCGATCTTCTTCAAGAGATGAAAGTCTTTGGTTGAAGTAAATCCATTTCATTCAAATGTTATGACTCCCAAACGTATTCCTTGAAATCTTCAATCTCGTGGAGTAGAATGAGATTTTGAAAATGTTCAAAACCCAAATTCAGCCCTAGTTAGAAGAAATCTTGATCAAATTATTTCTTTTCCCGATAGAAATGTCAGTTATCTTTGATAAAATTTCATCTTCAAACACTCTTCAAAGATCTCATTCATCTAGATCTAATTATTTATATAGGCCAAATACTTTTCAACCTTCAAGGTTTTCAACATCATCTTTAAAAGAAGTTGCTTTTAACTCCAATATTCCAAAAACTCATTATCAAGTTGATAAGGAAGTTGAATCAGATCAACTTGGTTCTCCAACTTTATTCGATATGACGCCTCCTTCAAAAAGGTTTGATCAGCAATGTAATGTTATTTCTTCTACTATTGATAGAAGAAATGAATTCATGACTAATAAAATCCCTGAAGTCTAAAATTTTAGAAAAATATTTCAAAGAAGTTTTTCTCAAGAAGAAATAGAATCTTACTTATGAGAATTTGAAGCATTTTCAGAGGATTCATGTTTTTATGAGTGGGTATATTTTAAAGTTTATAGTAAAAAACGTACTAAATCTAAAATTATTCAACATACAATTTTTTCAAAAAAGATTTGGAAAACACATAAGGGTGACACTTTTCAAACTACTCATCCTCCTATGCAAAAAATTGTAGTTTCCCAAGGAAATGATGAAATTCTTGCATCCCATCTCGAAATGATATCTAGTGAAAGATCAGATGATATCGAAGTAGTAGCTAAAGATGTCAAAAATATTCAAACTCAAAACAATTATACAAATGTTGTTCTTCAATCCATGTGTTCTCAGTTAAATAGAATAAAATTAAATTAAATTCTGCTACTGAAAAAGCTATTTTAAAATCTGACAAACCTATTTCAAAATTGATTGATAAAGGAAAAACTCCTACCAATATTTTATTCAAATCTCATCCTTCCAGTATGATTTCTCAACGTGGAAAATTAGATAATGAGACTCAAGTTTTAAAAGAACTTGTAACTCAATTATCTAAATTATCTCATCCTCCTCCTTCAAAAAATATCAATACAATTGATGAAACTGAATCTCAATTTATTGAAAATGATAATGATAATTTTCATATCAATAAACTAAAAGGCTCATATTCAAAAGTTCCTCCATATTATTCTCAAATTACTGCTCTCGATTTGCTTTTTGAAGAAAAAGCAAAAACTACAATAATTTCTTTTATGGTAAATCTATGGCCGAATGGAATATTGATGGCCTAACAGAATATCAAATGGCTAGACAAATTGAAATTATGTCTATGTGTTGAAAAACATATAGAGCAACTGGTATTGATTCAAAAGTTGCAACCGTGAATCTAGTAATGGGATTTATGGGTTAGCTAAAAAATTGGTGGGGAAATTATCTCAACTTAGAAGAAAAGCAAGAGATAATGGACGCCACAAATGATGAAACTGGAGAGAGTTATTGAGAAAATGTTTGAATTTTGATGCTACAAAAGGCACGGGTCATTGGAAAAAGAGAGGGTAGCTGTACTACTAGTTCAATAGCTGTTATATTTAGTCTATATTTTTTTATATGTAATCCCTGAATCTCGAGATAAAAGGTCTGTTGGAATAGACATATAAAGCTACTGCCTTGTATATTTAAAGGAATGAACAAAAGATAAATATATCAGATTTTTCTTCCACTTGTTCACAACGTTTCTGGCAACCATTTCTTCTCCCTTTTTTGATATGGTATCAGAGAAAGAGTATTAAATCTCTACAGATCCTGATTCTCCATCCATTCTACCAACACATTAACTCCCATCATGACTAATTCTGGTGATGAAACTATAAATCTAACCGATCCACTCAACTCCAAAGAAGATCCAGCTTCCAACCCACTCTTTCTTCACCATGGAGAGAGTCCTGGACTGATATTGGTCTCACAACCTCTCACCCCTCAGAACTATCATGCCTAGAGTAGATCCATGTATGTGGCCTTGTTTGCCAAAAACAAGCTGGGGTTTGTGGATNTCTTCACCATGGAGAGAGTCCTGGACTGATATTGGTCTCACAACCTCTCACCCCTCAGAACTATCATGCCTAGAGTAGATCCATGTATGTGGCCTTGTTTGCCAAAAACAAGCTGGGGTTTGTGGATGGCATAGTTAAACAGCCAGTTGAAACAAGCTCCCAATACCCCCAATGGCAAAGATGCAACCATATGATTTTATCATGAATCACAAATAGCCTATTACCTGAAATAGATGGATATGTGATGTACTCAGATTCTGCAGCACAAGTGTGGGGAGAACTGAAGAAACGATTTGCCAAGTCAAGCAATAATCGTATTTTTCCAAAGTGAAACTGATATGGGAAGAGATATC